>JAKUCM010001287.1:0-85989 GCA_023374145.1 Lepidium sativum | reverse complement strand
ATGACTATCTCTCATTATATATATGAGACTTGATAGAATGTAATGTTTAGGATTAAGCCTAACCAAATAACAAGCAAACAAAATTATTAAAATATTTATTTATAAATAAATACTATAAATATTTAATTTAAAAAAAGATAAATATAAAAAGTTCATAAATTATATAATGTGTATTATAAAACATATAGATATAAGTAACTTTTAAAATAAAATAAAAACTGTATAATTAAAATAAATAATATCTCGTGCACTGTATACGTAATTATCTAATATATATATATATACAAGGTAGATATAGTGAATGAAAAGTGGGGATAGAAATATATTATCTTCAAACTATTTTGCATGGATATAAAAAACGGTGACGTAGCGAGAGGATGGTCACAAAACTAAAGCCAAAATAGACTTTCGATTGAGAAAGGGTTAAATTCATAATTTTTTTTTGTCTACGGCAGATTAATTGGGCCACAACTGACCGGTCTAATATCCAAATTCTTATATAATATAGGTGGAGGATTCGATCCCTGGTTATACAAATGAACTGTCTTAAGTAGATTTACCGCGGACCATTAAGTTAAAAACCATTTGCGGGTTAAATTTATAGTCAGAATCTGAAAATTCCTTTTTAATTTAAATATATAAAATATACATACCAAACAAAATAAATGAGAAAAAAAATACAAAAAAGTTGACAGATAATAAAAAATTTACTAATTAGAAGGGAGGTCCCAAATAAGAGCAGTGGCTGAGAAAATACAGAAGTGAAACTATTTTGGCTTCCCTTTCAAGAACAGAAGGCTAAAAGGAGACATGTGCCCTTCCTCTCATGCAATTTTATTTCATTTCATTACATTTATCCTTTCATTTTTATTTTTTATTTTTCTAGATTTTTCTTTCCAAATAATTTAATTTGTTATATCCATATTTGAATGAGTCATGAAATAGATAAGATTGGCTGGCTTCTTAGACTATAGTGCTTAAATATATGGACCGACTTCTCATAAAATCAAACATTCATATCTTCAACAGCAGTGTTTTCGGATTTCCGTCTACTGTATATATATTTTCCCAATTTTATTTGTCGTTTTTGTCTGATTTTTTTTTTTTTAAATGGGTTTGTTTATACTCGTTTGTTTTGTTGTTTGATTTACGTTTTAGTACGCTTTGTTAACTACTATTCCAGACCAAGCAACTAAGAATAATTATATCGATCAAAATTTATGTATTTTCAATATTAGGCTAAGTGACTACATAGTACTCTAGCTATAAAGAAAAGTTCATAAATATTTAAACGTTAATTTATATACCAAAAACTAACGAATATATATATATATATATATATATATACACATTTATAGACGTATAAAAACAGATGCATTACTATTTACGTGTATCGGTAGCAAAACTTCTGAAATCATTCATTGACGAAAATTGTCCGTTTCCATCACTTGTCTGAAACTCCTGAAAAAAATACAAGAACCATCTAGATTTATCAGTTTTCTTTACCATGGTCACATTTGTTATCTAATCAATCTACAAACTAGAGATTAGAGGATAAAACAGCAATATTGTGTCCGCGACATATATATTTTTTCTTATACTCTTGTAGTTTGACGTAGTGTCTCCAAAAAAGAAAAAACATTAATTAAACAGTGTGTCCCAGTTTCGACCCTTCTTTGAAAAAAAATTATCACCTACTTGTTACGGGATTTGGATAACAATAAGATTAACCAATTATCACATAAATTTTTGTTTATTAATATAGATCAAGCGCAGCTTCTATATATATCCCAAAAATGCATGCAAAATACTTCAGTTTTTTAATATATATAAGAAGTTAGTTTTTTTACCGTGACATAATTTTACATATAATATGTAGCTATTGATTAGAAAAATATTTACATTTTTATAACCACCCTTTTAAAATACTTACAGTTTTTTATTTTCTACCGTGACATATTATTTACGTAGAACTATATCGCTACGACGTTTCCCTATTAATTAGAAGAAAGAAAAGAAAAAAAAAGAGGTGGTTTAGCGAGAAATGGAGCTTTATGCATAAATTAGGGTGAAATCTGACAACTGACGATTCTGAAGTTAATTGTGTCAGCTCTCTCTCTCTCTCTCTCTCTGTCGGGACCACATACTCTCTAACTCAAATTCAAACTCAAACTTACACAACTTTCTCTCTGTATGTTTCTATTATGGAGGAAAATCCCTTTCTCCCGTTTTAGTCCCTCTGTACGGCGCCGTTTCAATTCCTTTTACGTCACTTTTTCTTAGCCGTACGATCTTCTATTTTTGTACCACATCCTACGGTTACGATCCACGAACCACACCACATCTCTTCTTCTCTCATTGCGGGTCCTTCACGGAGCATTCTTCATAAATGTTGATGTACTTGGGTTTAAGTATCTTTCAATTCTATGTATTTACATCATTACTCTCTCTTTTTCTTCTTCTTCTTCTTATGATGTCATTTTTTTCTATTTTTTTGGTTTTTACTCCCATCTGATGTATTTTATTGTTTATTATCACACCTCGGTTTTCTACTAATATATATATTTGGATATTTTCATTAATTTGACTTTTAAATTTTATACAGTTTCAGCCGTTGTTGCTGAACCGCATGCCTATAAAAATCTTGGCATGTAGATTTTATAGTCAAAAGATTAAATTATGAAAATATGTTCTGTTTGTTTTAGTTTTTTAATAGTGGTTCCGATTGGTAAAATTGCATAATTGTTTAATGGTAAAAAATAAAATAAAATTGCGTAATAAAAATTGCAAAATAAAATATTGCATAATAAAATTTTCAGAATCAGATGATGATTGAAATTTTTTTGCTGAATGGCATAATATAACGTAATATTACTAATACATAAGTATTAATTTATTGAATAAAAAATTTAATATATTATAAATATTTCTTATATTTAAGAAACTAATATTTTAGTATATATATAATACTTGGAAAGATTTTTCTAACTATCTTAAAAACAAATATTTGCTAAATATTATAAAAATAGTTAAATTCACTATTGATAGATGTAGATTAGCCACGTGTTAAATATTTAATTACATTTTTGCATCCACATGTATTTATCTATAATAGGTAAAACCAAAAATTCTATTGAACAATTTACAATAGGTAAAATATTATTTTACTTTGTTTTTCTATAGTTTAGACATATAAATAATAAAAATCTGCTTTTTTGCTTAATAAGATTTTCCTTTGTAATTTTTAGGGAATTTTTTTTTTGTAGAATTGCATTAGAAAAAAATTTATTATGCATGTTATGCTTATTGGTTAAATTTTAGCAGAATTGCATAAGATTATATCATTAGGCGATTATGAAATTACCAATCAAATCTAGAATAAAAGTTGCAGAATAAATACTTGTATAATGATATATAGTTGAATGGATTTTGCCGAATAAGGTGATGATTAGATAAATTTTGTTAATGACATAATATAATTAAATATTATTAATATATAACAGTTACTTTTAATTTTAATATATTAGAAAAAGTTATTATATTTATAAATGCAAACAATTTATAAAATTAAATTATATATATTTAATACTTAAATGTATATCCTATAATTATTATAAAAAGATAACACATTTATTGCTTTTTATTATTATTAATTTTAATGTACTCATGATACATATAATGTTTAATAATATTGTAAACGCCAAATCATAGATACAATTCTATTTTTTATAATTATTTATTATATTTTAGATGATCATTAAAAAATTCATATCCTTTTCTTTTACATTTATACTCATATTTATAGATTATGTAATAAAATTATAATTGGTTTCATGGTAAATATTTATTAGAGACTCACATGCATAAATTGATTAGACTTGTAAATTTTTAAATAACGTTTAAAATTCTTTTTAAAATAAATCATACAATCATAGTTATTTGTTGAGTGTATCTTATTTTACTACTATAATTGTACAGATATAATACCAAAAAAGGAAAATGAATAAAAAATATTATTTTATGAATATTTATGATGTTTAGACAAAAAAAAAAAACAAAAACTTCTTTTTTCAGCTTAATAAAATTTTTTTTATTCGTAAATTTTTAGGCAACAAACAAAATTATATTATGTTAACAGAATTTTGACATAATCATATTGGATTATGCAATTAGAAGATTAGGTAACTACCAATTTAAGTCAATATATTGAAAAAAAATAAATGTAATGATAATACTAGACTGCTAAAAAAATATATGAAATATAGGTGGTTTGTTTTCTAATTTAGGTAGATATAAGATAATGAATTTAAATATTATCCGGTTCTAATTAATTAATTTTAAATTATAGATCAGAAATTTCCAGTCAATAATAATTTATTGAAGAGAATAATAATAAGATTTCTCATTAATTACTATACGCATTTAAAATCCATTTATAAGTGACGGTAATGACGAAAAGTTGTAAGTTAAAGGTAGGTCTGTCTGCAGACGAGAAATAAAAGGTGGGTCTCACTGTCTCGTGTCCCGATTCTTATTTCTTAGTTTTATAATCCCAGATACAGTGACGAAGACAGAGAGAGGGGAAAGAGTTAATAATTGTCTGCAAATCTGACGAACTTAACTCCATTTCACAGTGGCATAACATGTAAATTTTAAGAAATAGTTGGCTTCATCAAGAACTCTCTTTTTCTCTCTCCTTTTAACTTTTAAATTTCTTCTTAAAAGTAGCTGAAACAGCATTGATGACGATCATCCCAAGTCTCTTTTCGTAATTTACATGAGGATTTGTCATCTGGGTTTAAGAAAATGGAATCCGTACAGTTACATGATGAGACTCTTGTCTCTGTTAAAGTAATCCATGGCTCAAGTGACGACGGTGAGTCTCGTGGGAGCACTGAGGCGGTGGAGGAGGAAGAAGAGATAGTAAAAAGATGAAGAGAGGAGATCCAATGTGTCTGAGTGTTCTGTGGAAGTAGATCTGGAGCTTGGTGTTACTGAGAAAGTTGTACATTTGTCACCATCTGAGAGAGATTGTAGGATTTGTCACATGAGTTTGGATGCAACGAATCTGGAATCTGGTGTTCCCATTGAGCTTGGTTGTTCTTGTAAAGCTGATCTCGCTGCTGCTCATAAACACTGTGCTGAGACTTGGTTTAAGATCAAAGGAAACAAGTAAGATAAAACCGGAAAAACGAAGCTTTAAGTTTCCATAAAGTTAAGAACTTTAGGGTTTCTTGTTATTGCCACTTTTGGAACAACTCTCTTTTTCACTGATTGTGTATTAAGTTCATGTTCTGAGGCTAGTTGTTTGTAGTTGAGAGACAAAGGTTAAATATTTCGTTGATACATGGTTTGGTTGTTGCAGAATCTGTGAAGTATGTGGGTCTATTGCGGGTAATGTTGTTGGAATTACTGAGGTGGAGTCTGAGGAAAGTCAGAATGAAGCAAATGGTGTAATGAATCAAACTCTGAGAACCTCTGGTGCACGATTGGCTGAAGCTAGAAGCTTCTGGCAAGGTCATCGGTTCCTGAATTTTCTTCTAGCTTGTATGGTTTTTTGCCTTTGTGATCTCATGGCTCTTCCACTTCAATGTTCCTCCCTCTACATGAAGAAACAGAAGAGGAAGAGATTCAAAGGTTGAGTAAAACCATTGAAGAGTCGAAGCCATGAGAGATCATCCACAAAGGTACTTCCCTCTTGTACCAAAGGTACTTCTCTTTTTTCACATAATGCGATTTGTGAGTTGAATTCTCTCTTGTAAATGTAAGTCTTGTTTTGTGGTTGCGGATAATGTATATAGCCTAGTCACTCTAAAGCTTAATGCAAATGCAGTCTTGTGAAAGTTTCTTCTCTCATCTCATTGCATTGTGAGAATTCATTCTGATCACTTGTATGCATTTTGCATCTCAAGAGTTCAGTGATTTTACAGAGAAACCAAGAAACCAAAAATCGAAAAACTCCTCTGTTTCGGTGTTGTAATAGAATAAATTATGTACAAAAAACCGAAACTTGGGCCAAGTTTTTATGGCTTCTGCAGCTCTTCAGCAACCTCTGATTCATCCTCTTCTTCGACAATGGCTAAGATCTTAGAGGAACTGATTCTCAAAGAAGCACTTCGGATCTTCATAGGTAGCTTCTCATTATTAGCAGCTAAACCACATTCGACTTCATCTTCTTCATCATCATCTTTCTTGAGATCAGATGGTGGTAAGAAACAATCCATAGACAAACCCTTTATGTTAAAATCGATTTCCTCAATCTCCCAAGTTTCTTCCATCCGAGTCCTTGAGTGATTATCCGAATTTTCGCCAAACCGAAACAGAGAAACCGAGCTTTTACCAGCGTGTGCGACCTGAATACCATCAATGGTTCTGTAATCTTGAATGAGAGACTCCATTGTTGTCTCCCAGAATATACTGTTATCATCTTGAGTTTTAATTCTTAGAAGATGAGAGTCTTCAAGTTGAATTAAAAGACCTGTTCTTTGACTAAAACAACCCCACACAGTGTGCCTTATGATCTCTACATTGCTGCTGCTTCTTGCCTTAAGAGCAGTTGGCTCAGCTTCGAGTTTGAGTATGAAACAGTCGTCATCGTTTATCTTCTTCTCTCCCATGCATATTGATCTTGCAAACAGATTAGCTGTTGATTTTGGATCAAGACCCTGTTTATTATTTGAAACAAGTCAACGATTAGTAACATATTTCATCACTAATACTATTTTTACAAAACAGACAAATGCTAGTGTTGTGGTGACAATATTTGATGAACTATATTTGGTAATGGGAACAAAAGTCTACTTTGTAAACAAAATATATATTTTTTGAGACAATTAATTAGTAATATTTTGTTACTTTTATATATTTTTGGGCTGTTTTCTTAGTGGTGGACCATAAGATTAGTTTCGTACTTTTAAGTTCCAACATCTTTCGTTACATTTTCTTAACATTGAAATGAGATTGAGAGGAACTTCATGGGACACGTCACACTTTATTTATGATACTTTGTTGTTAAAAAAATTCAATAAATGTGGAAAACAAAAACAAAAGAGAAGATGAGGACTAAAAGCAAGAGGAAATTTGTTGATTGAAAGATCTCTTTTCCGACAATCAAGGAAAATAAAATTTTAAGAACTAAGAATGGTAAAAATCAGGATGAAGTATAAGAAGAAGAATGAATAAGAGAACTCCAAGTGGAAAGAGTCATTCATGTCATAATTACTAGTGGTTGTATTTGCTTTATGAGACATAAAAGGATCTTTGTCTTTCATGAATCAAGTAGAAAACTAGCCCAAACTAGAATTCTAACATATCCACAAGAAAAATATCCATATTAATGTTTTTCCAAAAACTATTCATATGAATTTGGGAAAGCTAATGCTCTTTCTAAAACAATAATAATTTTTACTAATGATTATGACAAAAGAGATATATTCTCTCCATCACATATGAGTGATTTAAAAAAGTTCTAAAAAGTGGTTTTTGAATTTTAAATTAAATTATAGCGATCTAATTATTGATAAAAGAATGGATTATTTGCAGCATTTTCTATAATTTTATCTCTTTCAATTTAGAAGATTTGCTTGAGACTACTCCTATGTGGACACTATACAACTTGTGTGGCTTCTTAATTAATTAATAAATTCAAGTCGACAAGAAAAATGGATTACCTGGAGGAAACGTCGTAAAGGTCTAGGAGGACCACGAGAAGCATGAGAAGGATGCCATGGAGTTTGTCTCCAAGCGACTTTTGCATCACTACCGGCACTGATTTTGCAGCCTGAAACAACTAGCTCAAGACACCATAGTTCGATTCCTTTTTGCCATAACACAAAGCCTCCAACTTCTCCTCCTCCACTCTTGATACTTCTTGTTTTCACCATTTTGCTATTTAAGCTTCCTTCTCCTGTGCAAAACTCTGATGCAGTCATCTTCACTTTTCCCATTGCGTACATGCTCTCTACTGCGTTTAATGCCCTATCCCCTCCTACGGCCGCTATGTATTGCTTCACTATGTATTGTGCCATTGACATCTCCTGCACAATTCCAATACCACTTACAAAATAAAAAATAACAGAAAAATGTTTCTATAATCTTAAATCAAACAATATCATGTGGGATAACATGAATTTTTAGAGTCGAACTCTTATAGAAACACTAGAGATGAATACAAAACGATTTGATCGAAGGTATTTCTTTTGTTTATGATGATTACCATTTTTTTGAATAATGAAAGAAACAGAAAAAGTGTTTTTGTTTATGAAGTGCATGATTCATAACCCAAAATCCAAACAACATCATGCGAGGTTACACGATTTTCTAAATTCGAACTTTGATAAGAAAAGCTTCAAAAGCAGATATTTAACCACTTTATGAAAGACATTCCTCTGTTTTATAATGATTTAGGACTGGTTTATTACGATATTCAATCTAGATTTGCATATTTTAGTCTAAAACACATTTGATCATTCGATTCATTGATTATGAATTGGTTTTGAGATGAAATTTTTTATAGATAGGAAGAAAGGAAAATGTAACTTACGAGAGGTTGGTCTTTGATGTCTTTATGGATAGGATTCTCGTAATCATGATGTTGGTCAGGCTGAACAGGGAGAGGGATCAAAGGAGCTCCAACAACACCAAGAAGAAGCTGGATCTCAGCGTTACGACCACCAAAGAGTCTTGTCATGTTTGTGGTGGTTGCGGTCGCAGTAGCGGTAGGTTTTGACCAATAAGACTTCATTTGGTTCCATCCAGGTTTTGTCTTGGACGCAGAAAACAACTCCTCAGGCATAGGAACCTCGAGAACGGTCTCTAACCCATCTTCAAGGTTGTAATTAGGACAAAGTTTCCTCATCATGAAGCTAAGTGAAGAGAGACAGAGAGAGAAGAGAGTCTGTCTATCTGTGGAAAATTTGGATTTGAAGAAAACTTAAAAGAGATTGAAATGAGAAAAGAAAAGAAACATTCGTCGTTGTCACCAACCGACCGGAACGTGGGGAGGCCTTTTCTTTTGTCGTGTTTGCACGCTCTCTCACTACTCTCTCTTTGTAAGATATGCTTAACTTCAATATCTATTTCGTTTTATATTCAAAATTGTTATTGAATTGGTCAAGTTTTCTTTCATTTTTGAATAATAAATAGAGATCATTTCATTTTGTATTGATATGATCTTTAAAGATTGGAACATTAGATTACGAATCCAACAGAAGTTATACCAAATGAATGATTTATGAATGGAACAAGTACATTGGCTTTGGCACTTTCGTGACATCCTCTTACTAAAGTCGCAATCAAATTAAAATAAAATATTTTACAAGTTCACAATTTATTAATAAGTTTTGATATTAAAATACCATTAACAAAAGTAATACACGAGTGCATCAACTTATATCTTTTTCAGTTTTGGCTCTTCAATTGTTATAAACCCTAAATTTTTTTATAATTAGTCTTTCAAAAAAAAAATTCGCAACTAATAAATTTACTTTTGAGTGGCGTTCTAATAATATGAAAGAAGAGGTAGTAGTTTGTTGTAATAAAATAGGATATTTTGACCGTTGTGAATTGTGAGGTATCAGTTTTTATCTATGGACGTATTTATTTACGACGACTATAAATAAAACACTTTGTTTTTTCCCATTTTGGTGGAAAATTCTTCTTCTTTTTTGTTATAATTGTTAATATTATTAACTGAAATATTTATATTTGGTAAATGTTTTTGATCAAATAATTAAATCAATTATAATTTTTTTTACCATAATTTCACTTTAAGAAATTGAGATACTATCGATCCAATCTAAAAAAAAAATGTTTTCATGTAAATATATAAGTTTAAATTCACATTTCAATGAACCCACAATTTTGGATCTTAAAATTATAAGTATTACAAAATTCAAGTGTTGACCGAATGATTGTGGTCGAGTGGTAAGGATTGGGTTTAGACGTCTCCCATATTGTGGATTCGAATCCCCATCACTCGAAATTACTTCAGAATTCTTTTGGTTTTTCGAAAGTTAACAAACATTATTTCAGACATACACGAACACTATTCCAGATAAAAATTAAAATCTGTTGAACTTATTTTTCTATTTTTCTATGTATCTATCAAAATTAAATTTTGGTCTTTACACGAATATGAATACATATTTATTATCCATTTCAAAAATTGGTGGTGATAGTCTATCTCGAAATTACTGTCCTCATAGGATCTAAAAACTTTTGAGTTATAAAAAAAGTGTTTATTGTAGCAATGGACAGTCACAATATTATTTCTTGTTTCACAAATACTGACAATCATTTGTGGTCGAATCTAGAGAATAACGAGAATTTCAGTTTTCGCTATTTTAAAAAAGATTTTGAAACTATTCGTATGGACTTGCATAAAATATTTGTATTTATCTGTTATATAAGTAGGCGACCAATTAAAAATATACTATTTTTGTAGAAAAACTATGTGTATTGCACGTTCATCTGAATCAATATTCATATGATTCTGTATTTTTCTTGGAATATAAAATCAGATTGGAGTATTTTTTTGTCGTTTTCTACATCATGCATTGTTTGCATAGTATATAATATGTAATTTCAATTTATATTTCATATACCACTATTGGATCCAAGTTTTTCAACCATCCCAAACATAAACAAAATCTTGCTTCGATATTTGATTCTATAGCTGTCAAATAGGTGATTTTACATAACTTTTGACGATTTTATTTTGTTATTTAATGTTTTTTTTTCCGGTATAACTTGCAACTCATATTAAACTTTGAAGCAAGTAGATAAAAAAAAAAGAGAACTTTGAAGCCAAGAATGAAGAATAGAGTTTACATTTACTACAATTAGACAATATATATGCAGTAGAAAATCGTTTTTACTCTGTCAAATTATTCAATAATATGAAAAAACTGGTTTGTCCTCCAAAATTAGCATTTTCTTTAAGATTTCTCTCAATCTGACGCGAAATCTGCTTCTAATAATTTTTTTGGTTATAGCCTAATATCACATTTATGATTCCTTTTCGATATATATATATACCACATTAAATTTTAGAAAAATTAAATATGTCTCATACATTTACTAAACTTAATAAGACTTTTTGTTTCTATCTCTCAGAACTTTTAAAGAACATACACATATTCTTTTAGAACAAGAAAGAAATATATAGTAAACAAAAAAATGAAAACTTACGAGAAAGTATTACTTCATAAAGAAACATGAATTGAAGCTCAAAGTGATTTCATAGCTGCTGGTTGAGCAAAGGATCTTTAGGCGAATTCGAAACAAGAAACTCAGAGACTTCTGTAGCATAAGTTTTCAGCTTCGAAGTGGTTCGAGTAAGCCAATCAGAGTTTGTCTCATCCAACTCATCTTTCATATTAGCCATCCTCTCTTCCTCTTGCAACATATGAACCCATCTCTTACCCATATACAGTTTTATAGCATCAACTCCTTGTTTCACGACTTCTTCAGGCGGAACCACGAGTGGGTTTTGGTCCAAATTCAGTTTAGTAAGGTTCACAAGCGTGCCAAAAGCGTCTGGAAGTGAATGGATTTGGTTGTTGCTTAAATCGAGTTCTTGGAGGCTTATGAGATCGCCGAATGAAATAGGAAGCTCTTGGAGATCGCTGAAGTTACTGCTTAGGTTTAGGTATTCAAGGTTTGTGAGCAGTCCAAAAGAGTTTGGGAGACCACAGAGTTCGTTGAAGTGTGCATCAAGGTACTTTAAGGATTTCATTTCACCAATTGAAGTTGGTAAGGATCTGATTTTGTTGAGATGAATTAAGAGCTTCTCTAGATTCACTAGTTCGAATCCAATGTTTGTTGGTAAGTAGGTGAGATTGTTGTAGCTTGCATCCAAGACAACTAGCGATCTGAAAATCGAAAAACTAAAGTAAGAAACAGAGAGATTGATGAAACAGAGAAGCAAAACACTTACCCGCAATGGCAGATTGAATCTGGTAAAGTTGTGAGTTTATTACATGAGACATTCAAAATCTTTAACTTTGTTAGTAAACCGATTGAATCAGGCAACTTCTGCAGAAGATTTGTGGAAACATCGAGTTCGAGAAGGTTTTGTAAACCAGCTATGGAATCCGGAATGGTCTGTTATCAAAACAAACAAACACAGTTTTGAATTCTATATCAATCTAGAACAGATCCAATTCCCATACCTAATAAGAAAGTTACCTCTATGAAGATTTTGATAAGCAAAGTTTACATCTTTGATAAGCAAACACACTTATAAATCTATCTCAATCTAGATATCACCACAAGAACTGATCCAAATGCAAAAGAATTTACCCTAAAGACTCACAATTTAGAGCAAAGTTCACATCTTTGATCAGAATTCTAACAGATTTGAATCACAGATTTACCAATTTGACTTCTTGAGACTTAGAAACTGACCTCAAGGTGATTGTTATAGAGGTTAAGGACAAGGAGACCTTGAATTTGACCAAATGCTTCAGGAAGAAATCTCAATTTCCTCTCAGACAAATCAACTCGTTCCACTGGTTTCTCTGAAGCTTGCTGCAATATTCTCACAACCTCTTCATTGACTTCAATCTCTGCAGCTTTTTCATCAGCCTCAGCCACTGCATTCTTCTCAGCAGACTCGTAAATCCTCACAAGCTTCTCTTCTGCATCTTTCAGAAGCTTCTCATAAGACTCATGAAGCTCATGAAGTTTAAGGATTGAGTTATACCAAGTCTTCTCTTGATCCACAGCTTCTCTCCTCTTCTGTTCCTTCTTCGCCACGTCAATATCATTCGGAGAAAGAACGATCTCTTCGAATGATTCCGATAAAGAGGCCTCGATCTCAGCGAGCCTTGCACGGGATTTGTCGACGGTTTCATGATCAGGTCTTGGTCCTAAGGTACGAAGAACGGATCGGGTTTGAGAGACATCGGAGATTGCGTTTGTCATGGAGGCAATAACATCAGGATGAGCCAAGTGAGGCATATGAGAGATGATCTCAATCGAGTGTTCTGATGATGAAGAAGGATCGGATTTTGATGGTGGTGGGTCGACATCGGAGGAGGATCTGGAGGTGAAGGAAGGAAGACGACCTAAGACGTAAGAAAGAACAGGGAATTTCTTAGAATTGAGCTCCGTTGCCATTTTCTGAGAGCTTGAGAAAGGAAGTGACAATTGGAAAATTGAAGAAGAAGAAGACGAAGAGGTTATTATTACTTTGGGCATGAAAGTAGCTAAACGAAGGAGTTTTGTCTCTCTTTTTTTTCCGTATTATTTGCATCTCTATTGCCAAGTCAAAGTTCCATAATTACACGTGGACATATTATCAAAGATAATCAGTATTTTTTAATAATTGAATCAACCGAGTCAAAATATATAACAAAACTTCAAATTCTATTAGAGCACATCCAAATGTAACTTCTTAGCAAAGTTTCTTAAGAACAAAAAAATAAAAAGCAATGAAAATAAAGGCCAGAAAAAAAATGAATCTTTTAAATAAAAGATATGTAACTTGTTCTTATTGGTTTGTTTTTTTTCTAATAATTAAAAAATAAATTATACTAAACTATTAAATTTTGTGATTAAGAGACTCAAAAGTAGAAACTCATGGATGGAAATGGCCTTATGATTTTTTGCATTTGTGATAAATTATGTATATGGGCATTCGGATATCAGATTAAACTCAAATTGGGTGCTTCAGATTTTTGAGTTTTTAGTTTTTTTGAGTTAAGATTCTGCTATTTTTATTTGTGGGGTCATTTTGATATTTTATTCATATTTTTATAAAAGTTTAAAATTAGTAAAAGTTAAAACTTTTAGAACCAAAATTTAATAAAAATCAAAAATTTGACTTTTAATTTAATTATGAATTCAGTTTTCTAAATACATAAATCTGGGCAAGTGATCGTAGTTGTAGGAGTGGGATTTAAAAGCCAGTAGACTAGTTAACAAAAAAAAAATACACAAATCTGGGCAAGTGGCATTTAGCCTAGTGGCAGATGGTAAGTCCACAAGAGGCATGCGCACTTGCACATCCTGAGATCGAATCTCTCCGCTTGCATTTGCAAGAACTTGACTAATTGGCCGACCATTTGTGGCCCAATGTTGACAAAACAAAAAATACATAAATCTGTAGCAAATGGCATCTAGCCTAGTGGCAGACGGTAAGTCCACTTAAAGCAGCACATTTGCATAACTCGGGATCGAGTCCTCATGCCTAGATTATGTAGAAATTTGGCTATTGGGCCGGCCAGTTGTGACCCAATATAATCTGTCGTTGACAAAAAAAAAAAACATAAATATGTCTACAATTCAATTATGTTGTTATTTTACAAATCCTCAAATTATCAGAAATTAAATTTTTATTTGAAATAATAGAAACAAAATTTAAAAAATCAAGTTAAAAAAAACTACAAAAATCTAAAATATATTAGGAATATTTTATCGGATTGGTTTGTTTATCAAATATTTTAGGTTCAATTATCAAAATCTATTAAACTCTAATGAAAAATACTTTGGAAGTAAACATTAACCAAAAATATTAAATTTGAGAAGAAATAACCAAAAGAAAAAAAAAATCACATTATGGAGGAAACAAATTCGTTTATCTGTCCAAGAAGAGAAGACATCATCTCTTCTTATGCAAAGCTCTCTTTCCCTTTGTCTTTTTCTGTGTTGCCTCTCTGTTCCTCTCTTCCTCCACCAGAATTTATGGCAGGAGATGACGAATCTCGAAACTCTTTCTTCAAAAGACGAAGATACTTTTGTTGTCTACTCCACCATGTTGTTTCACCGGAGCTGAGGTCGTTGGCTCTTCTTTCGTTCCTCTGGTCTATTTATATTTCTTCGTTTTTGTAATTCTGTTGTGCTGTTATTTCAAAATCTTCTGGTGGTTTTAAACCATCGAGATCGAATTACCCATCTTCCATCTCTTGTTGTGTCTACACATCGTTCGGAGTCTCTACCCCTCACTGGAGAGGCTCTGTTTAGATTTGTCGCATTTGTTGGTGTTTGAATTATGTTTGAATTACTTTATTTGTACAAGACGTTAGTGGTTGCTTAGTCAACAACAAATCCGAATCTTTAGGAGTGTTCGGTTAAGTCATGGAGTCATGTAAGCTAGTTGTGGCAGTCATGGTGTCCTGTTTTCTAGTTTCTAGTTCTGTTTTCGTTGTAAGACTATATATAGTCATTTTCTATTATTCAAATGAAGTATCACTTTCAGTTTACATTTGGTGTCAGAGCCTAATGTAAGCGAAAATAAGAGAGAAGAAAACAAACTTGTGTGACAAAAGTGATCGAGAGAGAAAACCAAGAAAAGAGAGATGTCTGAAAAAACTGAGAAGTTTGTGCAACCAGCAATCCCCGAGTTTGATGGTCACTATGAATTCTGGTCCATGACTATGGAAAACTTCATCAGAAGCAGAGAGTTGTGGAGTCTGGTGGAAGATGGAATTCTGGCGCTGTCGATTGGAACATCATCACCAGCGAGTGAGGCACAAAGAAAGTTGGTGGATGATGAGAAGCTGAAGGACTTGAAGGTCAAGAATTTCCTGTTCCAGTCCGTTGATAGAGAAATTCTGGAAACAATTCTTGATAAGACCACCTCGAAAGCCATTTGGGAATCCATGAAAAAAAGTATCAGGGTACTACAAAGGTAAAAAGGGCACAACTACAAGCATTAAGAGGAGAGTTTGAGTTGCTAACCATGAAGGAAGGCGAGAAGATCGATGAAGAACATTGACAGTGGTGAACAAGATGAAGTTGAATGGAGAGACAATGGAGCAGAGCACAATCGTGAGCAAGGTGCTTCGATCTCTGACTCCAAATGACTTGAGTGTAATGAGTGTTGATGAGTTGCACGTAAGCTTACTTTGTCATAAGCAGAGACTAAATGGGAGTGTCTAAGAAAAGCAGGCACTAAAGGTGTCACAAGATGAGAAATTTAGCCGAGGCAGAGGCCGTTGATCGTACCATGGAAGACGTGGCAGAGGAAGAGGAAGAAGCTCTGTGAATCGTGCTACAGTTGAATGTTACGACTGTCACAAGCTAGGACACTTCCAAAATGAGTGTCATGATTGGGAAAAGAAGGCGAATTACGCAGAACTGGATGAGGAAGAAGAATTGCTTATAATGGCTTACACTGAACAACACTATGCCGACAGAGAAAATGTATGGTTTCTCGACTCGGGGTGCAGTAACCATATGACCGTATGTAAGGATTGGTTTTCTAATCTAGAAGAAGGAATCAATCGGTCAGTAAAACTTGGCAATAACATAAGGATGTACGTGGTGGGAAAAGGCAGTGTAAAAATTCGAGTCTACGGAATCGTTCAAGTCATAAATGAGGTGTATTACGTTCCAGAGCTGAAGAACAATCTGCTCAGCCTTGGGCAGTTGCAGGAGAGAGGATTGGCGATATTGATTTAAGATGGGAGCTGCAAGGTCTACCACTCAGATAAAGGCGTGATTATGGACACGACGATGAGCGGGAATCAGATGTTTTTCATCCTTGCTTCGAAACTGCGGAAAAGTCCGATGTGCCTGCAAGTGGAGAAAGAGATCGAGAAGGAGACACACTTGTGGCACTGTAAATTTGGGCATCTGAATTAAGATGGGCTGAAGTTGTTGTCAAGCAAAAAGATGGTTGTTGGGCTTCCAGACCTAAAGCCCACCAAGGAAATATGTTCTGTCTGCTTGACCGAGAAACAACACAGAAAGATGATGTCGAGGAAAAGCTCCTCGAGAGCTTCAAGCAGCTTCAATTGATACATTTGGACATTTGCAGGCCAATCTCTCCGATTTCGCATAGTGGGAGGAGGTATATTCTGAGCCTTATCGACGATTTCTCTCGAAAATCGTGGGTTTATTTTCTCCATGAAAAATCTGAAGCATATGCCACATTTAAGATCTTCAAGGCAAGTGTAGAGAAGGAGGTTAATGGGTTCATAGCTTGCTTGAGGGCAAATCGGGGAGGAGAGTTTACTTCGAACGAATTCGGTCTGCAAGTTTCATGGCATCACTCGACAGCTAACTGCAATGTTTACACCACAACATGATGGAGTAGCTGAGAGAAAGAATAAGACCATTATGAATACCGTTCGATCAATGCTAAGTGAAAGGAAAGTGCCAAAATAATTTTGGTCTGAAGCTACAAAGTGGAGTGTCCATATTCAGAACCGATCTCCAACAGCAGCAGTAGAAGGAATGACCCCTGAAAAAGCTTGGAGCAATTGAAATCATATTGTTGAATACTTTCGTGTCTTTGGGTGCATTGGATATGTGCATATACTGGATCATAAGAAAAAGAAGCTAGATGATAAAAGCAAGAAATGTGTCTTTCTTGGGGTGAGTGAAGAGTCCAAAGCTTGGAGATTGTATGATTCAGTCGCAAAAACGATTGTGATAAGCAAGGATGTAGTTTTTGATGAAAGCAAAAGTTGGGATTGGGATCAGACTGGTGGAGAAGGAAAAATTATGGACTGCGGAGAAGGAGAGGATTCAAGCAAAGAAGAAAACAATGCAGTTTCACCAACTGTATCATCACCGCCTTCTCCAAATGGTAACACAACACCTGCTATTGTGTCTAGTCCAGCTTCGTCATCTTCATCGAGCTCAAGAGAAGTGAATGAAGGACCGCGTGTAAGGTCTAGACCATGATACTTGAATGATTATATTGTTGGAGACGAGGAAGAGTTGGAAGGAAATCTGTCTATCATGTTGTTAATGATGATGACAAAAAGTGATTAAGTCCAGTTTAGTGATGCGATGAAGGAAAATGTGTGGATAGAAACGATGAAACATGAGATTGAGTCCATAGTTAAAAACAATACTTGGGAGCTGACAACTTTTCCTGAAGGTGTGACACCAATTGGAGTTAAATGGGTGTATAAGATAAAGCTAAACGAAGATGGTGAAGTAGGCAAGCACAAGGCCAGGTTGGTGGCAAAAGGATACACTCAGTGCTATTGCGTTGATTACATTGAAATTTTTGCACCAGTTGCAAGGCTTAACACAATTCGAACCATAATTGGTGTGGCAGCACAATCATGTTGGGAAATATTTCAATTAGATGTGAAGAGTGCGTTTTTACATGAAGAGTTGAAAGAGGAGGTATATGTAAAACAACAAGAAGGATTCATTAAGAAAGGAGAAGATGAGAAAGTGTACAAGCTAAGGAAGGCTCTATATGGTCTCAAGCAGGCTCCTAGAGCTTGGTACAATCAAATTGAGGGTTATTTCTTGAGAGAAGAGTTCGAGAGATGTTCGAGTGAGCACTCTCTATTCACCAAGACGAAAGGAGGAGGTAAACTCTTGATCGTGAGCTTGTATGTTGATGATTTGATCTTTACTAGAAATGATAGGGAGATGTGTGATGAGTTTAAAGCCTCAATGATGTGTGAATTTGAAATGACTGACTTGGGAAAGATGAGACATTTTCTTGGAGTAGAGGTGAAACTAGTGAGGATGGGATTTTTGTCTATCAAAAGCGTTATGCTCGTGATGTTCTGGCCAAATTTGGAATGGAAGAAAGTAATGCAGTTTGAAATTCAATGGTGCCATGTACGGAAATTACAAAAGATGAGAATGGAGAAATGGTGGATGGAACTATGTTCAAACAACTTGTTCGGTGTCTATGTATTTAACAGTGACCATGCCTGACTTGATGTTTAATGTGTGTTTCATGAGTCGATTTATGGCTTATCCAAAGATGTCACATTGGCTTGCTGGAAAAAGAATTATGCGATATCTGAAAGGTATTATCAATCTGGGACCCTTTTACAGAAGAAATGAAGGTGGGGATATGAGAGTCATGGCGTTCATGAATAATGATTATGCTGGAGATTTGAGTGATAGAAGGAGCACAACAAGCTGTGTTTTCTTAATGGGATCTTGTGCAATTTCTTGGGCATCAAAGAAGCGGTTTGTTGTTGCACTCTCGACTACAGAGGCTGAATACATAGCAGCTTGATTTTGTGCTTGCCAGTATGTATGGATCAGAAGGATTCTTGAGAAGATTGGCGCTATATAGAGGTTTGCAACAGTAATTCACTGTGACAACAACTCAACCATTAAGCTTTCCAAACATCCGGTTCTTCATGGTAAAAGAAAACACATAGAAATGAGTTTCATTATCTCAGAGAATTGGTGAGTGGCGAGACTGTTAGGCTTGAGTATTGTGCAACAGAAAATAAAGTTGTTGATATTTTTACGAAGCCCTTGATGGTGGAGCAATTCGAGAAGCTGCGTACAATGCTTGGAATGGTTAATTTATCTAAAGTAAGCTAAATCTTGAGAGAATTCAGCTTAAGGGAGGGTATGTTGGTGTTTGAATTATGTTTGAATTACTTTATTTGTATAAGACATTGGTTGTTGCTTAGTCAACAACAAATCCGAGTCTTTAGGAGTTTTCGGTTAAGTCATGGAGTCATGTAAGCTAGTTGTGGCAGTCATGGTTTCCTGTCTTCTATTTTCTAGTTCTGTTTCGGTTGTAAGACTATTTATAGTCCTTTTCTATTATTCAATGAATTATCAATTTCTGTTTACATCATCACCACCCTGTTTACATCATCACCACCCTCCACCAACCCATTCGTTGGAGCCTCTTCCTCTTCAACAAGCCAAGCAAGTTTACGACAAGTTGATCAAGAGGTTGTGATTCATGTTGGACGAGATCTTCACTCCGAAAAGTGAATGTTTATATATTGGGTTCTGAACTAAACTATTCCTATCTATATAGTCTAATTTATTTAGACTTAGGATTATTATCATTTTTGGATAGGTTTGTACCCTTCTCTTTCCCTTTTACAGATAAAGTTTTCAAATCTCAGACCAAACTCTGAATCCGGCAAGGTATCTGGTTTGTTCAACTGTCTTTGAATTAAGAGTGGTTCAAGATTTCCATATCCAAGAGATCCAATGCGTTTGAGGTACTCCGCTTAGATTTCTTTGATTTTATGCTATGTTACTACTTAATGTAATTATGAAATTCTAGATTAATGGAATCAAGTTGTTTGACGGAAAAAAAAATCACATTTAACTAAATGCGGACAGTGGTTACGATTCGATCGAATTTAAGACAAAATCTTAAAAGATTACATCAGTTTATATGAAATGTCATCAAATTTGTCATCTTTAAAGACTTAAAAAGAAAAAAGATCTGAAAACTAAATATATCTGATAGTGACCACACAAGGAGCAATATTTATAATCTTAACGTCAACAAAGCCGGTGGAAAGTAAATAATGGGTCTAAACCAAACACACATAACCATAAAGTCACAAAAAGCTTTGGTCTCCATTACAGATTCTCCATATCTGAAATTATAAAAAATAAAACAATCGGATAAAGTACATAGAAACTCGGTCTTTTCAGAGAAACCTCAAAACAAAAAGAGAAAACTTTTTTCAATTTCAATGGAGGAGAAGAAGAGAAATGGTTTGAGAGTGATTCTGTTTCCACTTCCATTACAAGGTTGCATAAACCCTATGCTTCAACTCGCTAAGATCCTCCATTCAAAAGGCTTCTCTATTACTGTAATCCACACGCGCTTCAACGCGCCTAAAGCTTTGAATCATTCTCTGTTTAGTTTCTTACAGATTCCAGATGGGTTGTCTGAAACTCAGATTAAAGATGGTCCTACTTCGAATGTTATGTCTTTACTTGCTCAAATCAATGTTAATGCTGAGTCTCCGTTTCGTGATTGTTTGAGGAAGGTGTTGCATGAATCTCAAGAGAAGATTTGTTGTTTGATTGATGATTGTGGATGGCTATTTACACAATCTGTTGCAGAGAGTTTGAAAGTTTCAAGGCTTGTTCTTTGTACTTTTAAAGCTACTTTTTTCAATGCTTATCCGATTCTTCCTCTTATTCGGGGTAAAGGTTATCTTCCAGTTTCAGGTAATTATTTCTTCGTTCTATCCATTTTTGTTATAGAAAAGGATTTGTTTGGCGTTTTTCTTTTGTCAATATCTTGCCACAAGCGGGCTCATTAGCCAAATTACTACATAATGTAAATGGTACAACTTGATCTCTGAAGATGTAAGTGTTTCTTGTGATTTACCAACTGTTTGGCGTTTAAAGCAGTCAAATTTGAGTACATAATTTTGATTAAAATGAAATAAAATGTTTCCACAGTTGGCCAATCGTTACTTTGCATAATTATATGCTTTTGTATTAAATAAAAATTATAGGAAATAAAAATAGCGTCATCCAATTAATGTTGTTAAATTACGTTACATAAATTAATAGCACGTTATGTAAAATTTCTGCCAAACTTTAATCGGTTTTCAGAAGTAGTTTGTATTCATTCTTGCTTAACTTTTTATAAATTTTGAGTTTTATGTATTGGTCGTAGTATTTATGTAAAAGATATAGTATGTCTACACACTTGTAGTGTGGGTTCGAATCTTTTCTACTAAATTGTGTGTAGACATTTAGGAATTTTATACTTTTCTCTAGTTTTCAGATAGTATTCGAACAACCCGCGTTAAGAAAAATGGTATTTGTTTATAATTTCTTCCAAACTTCAACTACATTTCAGAAGTGGTTTGTAATCTTACCTAATTTTTTTCTGTTTTATATGAATTTGACTCTTTTTTTTTTGTTTTGTTTTAGTTGTCATTACATAATGTCACTTGATTACAATTTTAAAATGTTTTGACTTATGAACCTTTGTCTCAGATTCTGGAGCAGAGGAGTCTGTTATTGAGTTCCCACCGCTTCAAAAGAGAGATCTTTCGAGGGTTTTCGGGGAAAACGGAGAGAAACTCGATCCGTTCTTACAAATTGTAGTCGAAACAACTATGAGCTCTTCAGGGATAATATTCATGTCCTGTGAAGAGCTTGAGAAAGATTCATTAACTCTAGCTAACGAAATTTTCAAAGTTCCAATCTTTGCGATTGGCCCATTTCACAGCTACTTCTCTGCTTCATCAAGTAGCTTATTCACACAAGACGAGACTTGTATTCCTTGGTTAGATAAACAAGAGGACAAATCTGTTATCTATGTGAGTCTAGGAAGTGTTGTGAACATAACGGAAACAGAGTTCTTAGAGATTGCTTGTGGTTTAAGCAATAGCAAACAGCCTTTCTTATGGGTGGTTCGGCCCGGTTTGGTACAAGGTTCACAGTGGATTGAATCGCTCTCTGAAGAGCTTGTGAGAAGCCTTGAAGAGAAAGGAAAGATTGTGAAATGGGCTCCACAACAGGAGGTTCTAGCTCATAGAGCTACTGGTGGGTTTTTGACACACAATGGTTGGAACTCAACGTTAGAGAGTATATGTGAAGGAGTTCCTATGATCTGTTTACCTGGAGGTTGGGACCAGATGCTGAATTCGAGATTTGTTAGTGATGTTTGGAAGGTAGGGATTCACTTGGAGGGTCGGATTGAGTCAAAGGAGATTGAGAAAGCTGTGAGAGTGTTAATGTTGGAAAGTGAAGGAGAGAAGATTCGTGAGAGGATGATAGTTTTGAAAGATGAGGTCAAGAGATCGGTTAAACATGGAGGCTCGTCTTTTCGATCTATAGAGACTTTAACTAGTTATTTACTATTGTTGTAAGTTGAGGATATTTGGTAATATGCCTCAACGTTTGTCTAAAATGCAAAAAGACAAAAACTTCATTCATTTCTGAATAAACTCAACATTTTGTGCTATATTCATGGACATAGAATTTGATTGGT
Organism: Lepidium sativum; assembly: GCA_023374145.1. Taxonomy (NCBI): domain Eukaryota; kingdom Viridiplantae; phylum Streptophyta; class Magnoliopsida; order Brassicales; family Brassicaceae; genus Lepidium; species Lepidium sativum. The sequence goes on along the minus strand of JAKUCM010001287.1, from coordinate 63,329 downwards.
AAAACCTTTCGAACAAAATGACTGAAAAAATGAGTAGTTAATTATCGCTTAAATATTTTGAGTTCAATCCATTTTTTTCTTTTCACTCGGATCAACCCGCCGACTTAGCTTTAGATTCGTGTATTGACACCAATAATAGTTAAAAAGTGTAATCAGATAAAAGTTAATAAATATCTCTATTGCAAACTACAGTTGTTTTCAAACAGGCAAATATATTTAAAAAGAGTTATCAAACTACAGTTGTTTTCAACTTGTCTCATTGTCTCTTCTCTAAAGTCATTATCATATCATTGCATTATTTTCTGATTTCTGCAGATAATCAATTGTAAAGAGAAGAAAAAGGAAAACTTTGAATGGAGAAGATAAACAAGAGAAGATTGATTTTCTTCCTTTTACCATTACATGGCTGCATAAACCCTGTGCTTCAGTTAGCAAAGATCTTTTTCTCAAGAGGCTTCTCAATCATTATCATCCACACGTGCTTCAATGCGCCCAAATCTTTTCACTTTCTTACATATCCCTGACGGCTTGTTTGAAACTCAGACTCAATCTCGTGATGTTTTGCTTCAGCTCACACTTCTTAACGAGAATTGTGAGAAACCATTTCGAGAGTGTTTGGCTAAACTCATCAAACCTGTCTCAAATGATTCAAGAATAGAGGAAAGGAAGAAGATAAGCTGTTTGATCGATGATGCTGGGTGGACTTTCACACAATCCGTGGCCGAGAGTTTTAATCTTCCGAGATTAGTCCTCTGTGCATATAAATTCACATTCTTTCTCGGACATTTGCTTGTTCCTCAGCTTCGTCGTGAATGGTTTCTTCCATTTCCAGTTAATCATAGCTTTAGCCAATCAAGTGCCAAATTTGATCCAATTGAATATCTACACCATTAATCGAGGTTTTTTTTATCAACAAACCCATGTACTCTGCTTTCAGTAATGGAATATGTTGTGAAAGCTATTTGTATTCTTCTTTTCTTACTAACGAGATTGAGTATGTTTTGTTGTATGTATCTAGCTTGTGAGGGTTTAGACGCAAGAATTTACGAATTCCCAAGGATCTTACCTCCTTGGTACGTCCGGGTGAGCAAAGCTCACAGATATGAATCCAGTAGTCGAATCAAAGTTACAACTCACAAGAGACATATGAACAAGAAAGAAAAGGAATCAAGACAACTCTCACACACACCCTTTGCCACTTAGATTCTCTCTTCTCACAACATTTGCTCTACTCTATGCAACTCTCTTTTTTTATTTCAAGGTCAGTCATGTTTTCTTCTTATACACCGAAAACATCTCACACCTTCCATACCCTCTGCCACCCACCTGACATCTTTCTTCTTCCTATATTTAACCCAAAAGCTTATTTACTCTATCAAAAATAGAAGAAGAAGACCAAGTAGATGGTCCAAGTTCGCAGCCCACTAGAAGACCCATTAAGATAGTCTTTTTCGACTAATGGGCCAACTGCTCGATTCAGCCCATCATGGCCCAAGACAAGTTATGAAGCGCAAAAGACGTTCCACATTCTCCACCTGTCTTCTTCGCCATTACTCAAGTACCAAGAGAGAACCCCTCGACTTCTCCGTTGCGATTTGAGTTCCAAGAGAACCCCTCATCTTCTCTGCTGCGAACCAAATACCAAAAGACTTCTCCATCCTTTCAGTCACACTCAGAATACCGGGAGAGATATTCTCTCATCTTCTGCACCGCGACCCCCAAATTTTTTTAGAGAGACTACACCATCATCTCTGTTCCTCATCCCTCATGCAAGAACATCGAACACCAGGAGAGACTCTAGCCGTCTCCTCTGCACCTTTGCTCGACATGCATAAACTCCAATACACAGAGTAAGAACTCTCGCCCTCTTCTCTATTACTCTCTTCGACATGCAAGAATACCGAAGAGACCCTAGAAGATTCTTCTTATACCGCTAAAATTGATCACTGAGCAAGCCTAACCGATCAAACGCCATCTCAAATTTCTTAACTGGCACCGATTTTGTAAGAATATCCGCCGGATTCTCCAAGGTATTTATTTTCTTCACAATCACATATTCTTCTTCTATTAGTTCTCTTAAGAAACTCATCCTGACAGCCATATGTTTTGTTCTTTCGTGATAAACACTATTCTTTATGAGACATATGGCGCTTTCAGAGTCACAAAAGATTTCCGCATCCAGATCTCTGAATCCCATCTCGCAGGTAATCCCTTTTAACCACACAACCTCTTTTGCAGCTTCTATTAATGACATGTACTCTACTTCCGTTGTTGACAGGGCTACTTGACTTTGCAGCCCAAATCTCCAGCTAACGGTGTTTCCTCCAACCTAAAAGCCATAGCCGGTTATAGATCTTCTTCTGTCAAGGTCAGCCGCATAGTCACTGTCACATTATCCCACTATCTTTGTGCTTTCACTTTTCCTGGATGTTAGGCTTAGATCTTTTGCTTGTTTTAGATATCTTAGGATCCATCTAACTGCACTCCAATGTTCTTTGTCAGGATTACTCATGAAGCGACTAACAAGACCAACATCATAGGCTAAATCCGCACGCGATCCCACCATCGCATACATCAGGCTGCCCACTGTACTGACATAAGGTATGTTCTCCATCTCGTTCTCATGATCCTTAGCACTAGATAGCTTGAAATGAGAACCCATAGGAGTATGAATTGCTTTTGATTCTGTTTGATTGAACATGCTTAATACTTTGTCTATATAAACCTTCTGAGATAATCTCAAAATCCCATTCACTCTGTCCCTTGTAATGTCCATACCAAGAATCCTCCTTGCACCTCCCAAATCTTTCATTTCAAACTCACTGCTTAATAACCCCTTTAAGCTGTTGATTTCTTTCATGTCATTTGATATTATCAACATATCATCAACATAAAGAAGCAAATAAATGTAGCAATCCTTCTTGAATTCTCTGAAATACATGCAAGTGTCAAAATCACTTTTGTTGTAACCCTGAGATTGAATGAACTCATTGAATCTCAAATTCCACTTCCTTGATGTTTGCTTCAAACCGTATAATGACTTATGCAACAAACATACATTTCTCTCTTTTATATCCTTTAGGTTGCTGCATGTAGATTTTCTCATTTAGATTTCCATGTAAGAATGTCGTCTTCACATCCATTTGTTCCAATTCCATATCAAAATTCACCACAATTGAAAGCATTAACCTTATGGTAGTGTGTTTAACCATATGAGAAAACCCCTCATGATAATCTATTCCTTCAATTTGTGTGAACCCCTTAACAACCAATCTAGCCTTGAACATTTGTTTTTCAACCCCTAGTATGCCTGGTTTCACTTTGTAAATCCACTTGCACCCTATGGTTCTTAGGTCATAGTCACATGAATATCTGACCAAGTCTGATTTTTGTTGCAAGAATCTATTTCTTCATTCATAGCAGCAATCCAAAATTCATGATTCTTTCCACTTACAACCTCTGCATATGTTTTTGGCTCATCAAAATTCACCACATCTGCAACATTTAATGCATAGTATGCAACGTTGTTTTCAATGAACCTGATGGGACGTCTGATTTCTCTTCTACCTCTGTCCCTTGCCAACAAATAATCATCATATCCAGCATCCTCCAATTCTGTTTCAGCTTCTACATTTACTTCTTCTGATTCATCATTCAAATCATGAAAAACTCCACCTTGATCTGTCCCATGATCAACATCATTTGATTTCTCAGCTTCCCTTGAATCCGCAGGCAGCACAAAAGTTACTCTTTTATTCTTGCTGACATCCCTTTGCTTTTCCAATTCAACTGAAACTTTATCAAAATCTGTGTAGATCACATCTTCATTGAAGATTACATCTCTGCTTATTATGCATCTTTTATCCTCCAAACTCCATATTCTGTAACCTTTAACTCCCTGTGGGTATCCCATGAAGATTCCTTTCTTAGCTCTAGGCTTCAATATTTTTTGATTAACATGAAAATACGCCAAACAGCCAAATCTTCTCATGTGAGAAAAATTCAATTCCCTTCCTGTCCACAAATGTTATGGTATTTGAAAGGCAATAGACTTTGAAGGAGTTCTGTTTAATATGTAGACTACCGTTGACGTAGCCTCAGCCCAATACAATTCTGGTAGCCCAGTTTCTGTCTACAAACTTCTAACCTTTTCCAGAATTGTCCTGTTCAGCCTCTCAACAATGCCATTTTGCTGCGGAGTGTATGGACAAGTTTTATGTCTCTTAACACCTTCCTGATCACACTAATCATCAAAAGCCTTGTTATAGTATTCCAAACTGTTATCTGTTCTCAAAACTTTTAACCTTTTCCCACTTTGATTCTCAGTCAAAGTTTTCCAATCAACAAACTTCCCATAAGCCTCATCCTTTGTTCTCCAGAAATACAACCAAACATTTCTTATGAAGTCATCAACAAACGATATATAATATTGACATCTCACCAAGCTTAGAGTTACATTTGGTGATCCCCACATATCGTAATGAACATATTCCAGAGGCTCCTTAGAGACATGAATTCCCTTCTTGAATGGTGTTCGATGCGAATTTCCCAAAATACACGGCTCACATTTCTTGAAGTCTTTGATTTCACTTGGTTTTATTAGCCCCCTCTCCTTTAATAGCTTCATGTTCGCAACACTCACGTACCCCAATCTACTGTTCCATAGATTCTGCCACAAATGCCACATTAGCTTCAACTATTTCTGGTTTTCCACTGAGGAAATACAAAGTATCTCTATAATTAGCTGTCAAGACCTCCTTATCATCCTTGAACACTTGTAATCTAAAACTTCTAGATTTGTACCAGCATCCAAGCATTTCCAATTCTCCTAAAGATATTAGGTTCCTTCTAGCCATAGCCGAAAATCTCATTTGTAATAGAATCACTATTGAGCCATCAGGATTCTGAAACCTTATCTTCCCTATAGCAGTCACATCGTAGCTAATGTCATTTCCCAACAGAATTTTACCTCCATCAATTTCTTCTACATCAAACATGAGATCATTCCTAAATGTCACGTTATATGAACATCCAAAATCTATTATCCACTCATCTCCAATCTTACTATTTGATGCCATAAGCATTAATGGTTCCTTCTGCATTGCCAGAACAACACTTGCTTCTGCTTTTCCTGACTTACTATCATTCCCATGATGTCTCCTCTTTGGACAATCCCTTTTGAAGTGATCCTTTGAACCGCAAAACCATCATTGTTTACTTTTGGCTCTAGATTTGGATCTACTTTTCTCCTTTTGTTTTCCCTTTGATGCTAACATCTTTTCACTCCTTCCTCTGCTCTGAAAGACCAAACCCTCTGCCGCAGACTGCAACTTGTACAATCCTTTTTCTTTTAACTCCATTTCTATAGAATATGCCGAGCTCACAATATCCTTCACTGTGATCGTTTCTCTTCCACTGCTGTATTTCAAGGTGTAAACTAGGGTGTCAAACTGTTTTGGTAAACTATTCATCAGAATAGTCACCTTTTCTTCATCACTCATATCAACATGAACACTTGCTAGATCAAATATTAGCTTGTTAAAAGCATCAATATTTTTGTCTAGATTCTTTCCCGCATCCATTTTGAAAGCATAGAATCTTTGCTTAAGGTTAAATCTGTGCGGAAGCGTTTTCACATGATACTCAGCTTCCAAAGCCATCCGGTGTCATATGAAGATCTCTCTCTTTTAATCGACTTGATCGCTGCATCAGCCAAACTAGAGCACATTAGATTCTTAGCCCTTTTGTCTTTAGCTTTCCATCTTGGATCTGCTTTTTCCTTTTCAAGCTTTTCTTCAGCAGGTTTCTTTGTCGTACTCTACACCCTTCAGATCTAAGCTTGCCTCTTTTTCAAGATAAACCGGTAGAAGCGGATCATCTAGTCCTAGAATTTCCAGTTGCGCCAAGATCTTGAACTTCCAGAGTGAAAAATCACTTTCTCCGTCAAACTTCTCTACATCAAAACGTCCTTGTGTTGGTTCCATGTATACAGTCTTTTCATCCTTCACACTTGTCTCTTTTATCGACATCACAGTACTTTGACAAAGTTACAAGTAATAATAGAAGAGAAACTGACAGTAACAACCTCGTATAGAACCTGAGATGGCTCTGATACCACTTGTTGTGAAAGCTAGTTGTATTCTTCTTTTCTTACGAACGAGATTGAGTATGTTTTGTTGTAGGTATCTAACTTGTGATGGTATAGACGCAAGGATTTACGAGTTCCCAAGGATTTTAATTCCTTGGTACGTCTCGGTGAGCAAAGCTCACAGATGTGAATCCACTAGTCGAATCAAAGCTACAACTCTCACACACACCCTTTGCCTCTCAGATTCTCTCTTCTCACACCCTTTGCTCTACTCTCTATAACTGTTTTTTTTTCAAGGTTAGTCATGTTTTCTTCGTATACACCGAAAACAATCCACACCTTCCACACCCTCTGTAACCCACCTGACATCTTTCTTGTTCTTCCTATATTTGACCCAAAAGCTTACTTACTCTTTCAAGGATAGAAGAAGAAGACCAAGTAGATGGTCCAAGTTCGCAGCCCACTAGAAGACCCATTAAGACAGTCTTCTTCGACTAATGGGTCAACTGATCGATTCAGCCCATCATGGCCCAAGACAAGTTATGAAGCGCAGAAGACGTTCCACATAATAGTCGAACCTCTGTTACCAGAATTATTAGTTGGATCAAATTGGAAGATATTGTCTATCTTTCTTGAACTTTTGTAATTTTGTTTCAGCTTCTTGGACATAGTTCCTGTGTTTCCACCGCTTCGAAAGAAAGATCTTGCACTAATTATGGGAAACATAAGTCAGAGTGAACTTCTCGATTCTTACTTTTGTAAGATACTCGAAACAACTAAGCCAGCTTCAGAACTCATTGTCATGTCTTGCGAAGAGCTTGACCAAGAGTCACTTACTACATCCAACAAAGTCTTCACCTTTACGATATTCCCCATTTTCCCATATCACGTCCATGATGTACCAGTCTCTTATAACAGGTTATTTGAACCAGACCGGAGTTATTTAAACATGAAACATGACCAGTAATGAGTTTAAGGAGTACTGTGACTATCAGTGAGTCTGAATTCTTAGAGATTGCTCATGGACTAAGCAACACAAACCAATTATTCTTGTGGGTAGTTCCACATGGTTTGATCAACGGTAGATATTGGACCGAATTGTTACCATTAGGGTTCTTGGAAAGTCTTAAGGGTAAGGGAAAGATAGTGAGATGGGCTCCACAACTAGATGTTCTTGCTCATAGAGCTACAGGAGGATTTTTGACTCATAATAAGATGGAACTCGACGCTAGAGATTATATGTGAAGGGGTTCCTATGATCTCTTTTCCTTTTGTGTGGGATCAATGGCTAAATGCTAGATTTGTCAGCGATGTTTGGAAGGGATTTACTTGGAAGGTCAGATAGAGAAAGGACAAATCGAGAGAGTTGTGGTTAAACTAATAAAAGAGATTCGAAAGAGAATCAAAATGATGCAAGATGAAGTAAGAAGATCAGTTAAACAAGGAGGCTCTTCATCTCGATCTCTAGATGAGTTGGTTGATTTTATATTGTCATGTTAGCTTTGTGGGCTGTATTTGGTGTAGATATACTTTTTGTATTGTTTTCTGTGGCCTAACTGTTTCTTCGTGTGTATGAGTAAGTACAAACAGCTACACCATACTCACTAAACTTGTTCATATTACATGAACCTGATCCGAATGGAGAGAAACGGAACTTGCCAACTATTTGAAAATCGAATCTAAATAGAAATTGAATAAAATTTTTTGGCTACCCCGTAGATTTTATTAAATTTTAGTCTTTTAAATATCCTTTCGGTTAAATTTTTATTAGTTTTAAATTTTTATTAAAACATAGATAAAATCGAAGAATAAAATTGAATAAAATAGATAAAATCGAATAAAATAGATAAAATCAAAGAATGAAAATAGATATACCCAAATAGAAGAATAAAAGTACCCTAATTGATTTTAATTGAATAAAATCGAAAATATGAGAGATCCGACCGAATGGAATCTAGAATGTCATGGTGCCTAGTACTAACTAATTTTATAAACCAAATATAATGAAACCACTCGTAATGATGCTTTGTTTTCTTATATTATAATTAAGGTGCTTTGTTAATTGTAAAGCTGTTTGCTTTACCCGAGAGTTACAAACAGATCTTGACTTCTGTCTTGTTTCAAATCGAGAAGTGTAGGGTTTTGTCTTCACTGTAAGTTTAGGATCTCTGCATTTAAATCAAAAGTTAAGAAGGAGAAGAGCTTTATGGAGAAGAGTAATGGCCTGAGAGTGATTCTGTTTCCACTTTCAATTCAAGGCTGCATCAATCCTATGATTCAGCTCGCTAAGATCCTTCACTCAAGAGGTTTTGCTATCACAGTGATCCACACGCGCTTCAACGCTCCAAAAGCTTTAAGCCATCCTTTCTTTACTTTCTTACAGATCTCTGATGGTTTGTCTGAAGCAGACACAAGAACTCACGATATGAAGCGCCTCCTCACGCTTCTGAACAAAAACTGTGAGTCTCCGTTTCGTGATTGTTTGACTCAACTGTTGCAATCTACTGTTTCAGAAACAGGGGACGAGAAAGAGAAGATTAGCTGTTTGATCGATGATTCTGGATGGATCTTCACACAACCTCTTGCTCAGAGTTTGAATCTCTCGAGATTGGCTCTTAATACATATAAAGTCTCGTTCTTTCGAGGCCATTTTGTTCTTCCTCAGCTCCGGCGTGAAGGGTATCTTCCATTACAAGGTAGTCTTACCCTAAAACTCTCTTATATGATTACCAATATTTTGACTTTCTTCTTCTAATTGTTTAACAGATTCAGAACAAGATGATCCAGTTGAGGAATTTCCACCGCTTCGAAAGAAAGATCTTGTACGGATTCTTGATGCAGAAACAGAGATTCTAGACGAGTATTCGGATAGGATTTTGGAGACAACAAAGGCATCTTCAGGCCTTATATTCATGTCCTCATGTGAAGAGTTGGACCAAGATTCACTGAGTCAAGCACGTGAAGAGTTTAAACTTCCGATCTTTGCAATAGGACCTGCCCATAGCCACTTTCCTGCTTCGTCTAGTAGCTTGATTACACCAGACGAGACTTGCATTCCATGGTTAGATAAACAAGAGGAGAAATCTGTTCTTTATGTGAGTATTGGGAGCGTAGTGAGCATCAGTGAATCAGAGTTACTTGAGATTGCTTGGGGTTTAACTAACAGTAACCAACCCTTTTTGTGGGTTGTTCGAGTTGGTTCAGTGAATGGCACAGAATGGATTAGGGCAATTTCGGAAGAGTTCATGGAAAAGCTTAATGAGAAGGGGAAAATAGTGAAATGGGCTCCACAACAAGAGGTTCTAAAGCATCGAGCCATCGGAGGATTCTTGACACACAATGGTTGGAACTCGACTGTTGAGAGTGTTTGTGAAGGTGTGCCTATGATCTGTTTGCCTTTTCGTTGGGATCAATTGCTAAATGCAAGATTTGTTAGTGAGGTTTGGATGGTTGGGTCGCATCTAGAAGGTCGCATTGAGAGGGATGAGATCGAGAGAGCCATAAGAAGATTATTGGTGGAAACTGAAGGAGAAGCAATCCGAGAGAGGATGGAACTTCTTAAGGAGAAAGTAGGAAGATCTGTTCAACATAATGGCTCTGCATATCGATCGTTACAACATTTGATAGATTATATATCTTCTTTCTAGCTATATATCGTGTTGTTTCTTTATGTTTTAAATTTTACTGATGAAGTGTTTGCGTTTTCACAAAATTTTCACTATGTATGCATTTATGGAATAAAACTTGTTAACTTGGAATAGCATTACCTAAAACATTTTGCATCTATATTTTATAGAAAGAATTGCTCAAATAAAGTAAAAGTATTGTGTAATTACGGAAACAGTTTTTGTTCTCAAGAAAAAAAAAGTAAAGGGTGTAATTACAATTACACCCTTGAAACAAAAACGTAACTTTCTTTTTCTTCTTCTTTCTTCTTCTCTGGTTAAACCTTTCACAAAAGAAAAGAAACCTAACCGTCGTTTTCCTCTATTTCTTTTCTTTTCTTCGTCGTCTTACTCATCGTCTTCGTCATCTTACTCATTGTCTTCTTCGTTGTCTTCTTCTTCTTCTTCTTCTTTTTACTCGTCTTCTTCATTGTCGTCTTCTTTATCGCGGTGACATTTGGGTTTGTTGTTTACGTAGACATTTGGTTTTTCGATTTCGCGACATTTGGGTTTTTCGATTTCGCGACATTTGGTTTTTTTTTCTTCATCTTCTTCTTGTGTGTTTGTCAAGTAGAGTTTGTCCCGAATCTGAGCCAATGTGATATAGTTCACAACTAGTTGTGAGGGTTTTGATTAAGAGTGTTAGGGTGAAGTGTGGTAGAGATAGGCTTAGTGTAGTAGTTTTAGTCTGACATTTGGTAGAATTAGGTTGTAGTGTAGTAGAGTTAGTCAGACGTTTGGTAGAGTTAGGTTGTAGTGTGGTAGAGTTAGTTTGTAGTGTGGTAGAGTTGGATTCCGTGTAGTAGAGTTAGGGTGAAGTTTAGTAGAAATAGGCTAAGTGTAATAGAGTTAGTTTGACGTTTGATAACATGATTTTTACTCTATTGTCAAATCCTATTATACTAAGATGTCAATGTAGTATAATATGTGTCAATCCAACTGGGAATGTACCTAACAATCATGACTCAATTAACTATTCTAATCCAAGTCAATCGAAGTGTAATTTGTCTAACAACCTAAATCAATCGCTAAAATAAAAGTAAACAAACAAGTAATAAAAGTCAAGAATTTAAATGAAGCGGCAAACGAAAGAGTATTAAGTAAATTAAACGCAAGGTGAGAAAATAGGTTCTTGAGGAGTGAGTGTCATGGAACAACGTTACTCTTAAACTAACTAGGGCGCTTGACTACACTCAACAGAGCTAATCTCTAGGCAACGAGAACACAAGTAATGAATCTACTCCCGTGGCAAACAAACTCGAATAGACTACTAACAGACCTTATCGCCATATGCTTTTGATAATCTAGCCGGAATGAACGAGCAACCCGCTTAACGCCAATTCACACCTCAGGCATTCGATCCCTCGAGCTGAGCGTGTGAATCTTTGAAGTGATTCAGTCAAACGCTCTACCAAACACCATCGGTGCTAGAGCATCTCAGAACAAGCCTCGGTTGATCAGAATGAAGCTAGTGATGAAAACACCAATTCAGAAAAGACCTAAATAATTCTAATCTCAAGCGACCTTGTAAGCCTAAGTACCATGTTGCCCTAACTTATCCTCAAGAGCCCTAGATGACTACTCAGAAAGCATGAATTTAATACAAAGCATGATTTCAAAATTTAATTGCATAAACAAAGAACTCGAACAAGGTATGAAATCAACATTGAGCGTAAAATCAAATCGAAATGTAAACTCGAAATCAAAGGGTTTCATTCCATTATAAAGCCCTAAGTTTTCTTCTCAAGAAAAAGTGTAAAAAGACTAGGGATCCCCGTTTTTGCAACATGTAAGAGTATTTATACTTAGCTTTTAGCAAAACCCTAGATCAATTCAGCCTATTATGAGAACCAGCGTGCAATGGGACTTCAACTTCAATTAGGCTCAAATATTGAAAAGGCCCACGAGTAGAAAGTTTGAAGCCTAGAGCATGACCTACTCGATCTGCAGCTCATTTGACTCGATCTATAGCTTTCTATGAGTTCGAATCTGAGTTTGAGTTGACACTCGACCTGGCACTCGAGCTGACACTCGAGCTGAGATATAGGTGGCACTCGATTTTCTGGACCCTGCGTGATGTCCACCTCGAGTTGGCGTCCAGCTTTGATTCTACCTCAAGTTGATGTCCAACGTGACTTTTGGCTCGATTACGCCCAGGGTGTGTGTAGACTCGATCACACCCAAGATGTGTGTTTTCTCTTCCAAGCTCGATCTTCAGACTCGGCTTCAGCTCGAGTTCACCAAGAGCCTTCTTCAAACACGCAAGAACAATTCGGATAAGAAGTTGCTTAATGGGGACTCAAAACCAAACAAGCTGTTTCGAATGCTACAACTTAGTTATTCTAAACTGCAATACTGAACAAGTCATACTCTGAAAACGTTAGCCATGCAAATCATAGTTCGATCTAAGCCCAAAGTCAACCCTACAAATGCATTCAAGTAAACCCACTCCTTTGAACATTCAATTAATTTTAAACCATGAATCAAGTTACATATCTCATAAGAACTCGTTTGGCTAAGGGAATGACTCAAGAGATAAAAGTGATCTCTTTAATGTAATGGATAGTCAAATCTGGTCAGGGATCACTCATAATGGAATAAGCTTTAGCATAAGGTTAAAGGTGAAATGCCAACAGAAGCATAAAGAAACAAGGTCTCATCTACCAAGTGTACCCCAACTCGAACTCCAACCTATTCATTCTAAAACCCAGAAATCAGTTCATATATCTACCCTTATAAACAAAAACGTTAACTCATTATTCCAGCTAAGTGCTCAATATAATCAACTTCCCAAGCTTATTTTCCATAGCTAATCTAAAGGGAGGGTTTACTTAATTCAACACTTCTAGCGGTTCCGGAATTATATCACATTACAACACTGGTTCTTTTTTTTTTTTTACAAGACACTGTAAGTATATGTCTATCTTTTCTTTCTTAGAACCCAACTTTAGATTTTAATTACCACAAACCTTTACTAGAACATACCTACGTGTTTGTCCCATTTTCTCCCCTTAGATTCTTTAACCAATGCTCTTATTATTTTCTTTATTCCTTTCTTAACCAAAGTAAATAAGCCTCCCACACACCATACACCATCTACGCCTAGTTTGGTCCAAAACGTGAACCATAAACTACATGAAACCTTGTTCCTGTCGGTACTTACCTAACACGTTATACCAAGATTAAAACGTAAAAAAGTCGCACAATCACACACAAACAATGTAGAGCTCGAAAGGAGATAATGGTCAAGGTGGGCGTCAACTCGAATTAACACGTTAGAATGCAAGATGGTGAATGGAAATTTGAGTATTCTGTAATCCACAAGTTCAAACACAATGCAAAGCCTTGATAATTAAACATTTATTTCAGGTTATCACTTAGTAAGGAGTGGCGTCTTAACACAGCAAATTCAGCGAAGTAATGAAATAAAGGTTAAAGTTTCCTAGCATGGTGCAGTCTTATCTTCAGATTGGATAGCAAGTAGCAAACAACATTAACTCAGAGCAGTGAATTTAGGACAAAAGTCAGCAAGCTTGCAAGGTGAAGTCATCATAGTAAAGCGTAACTAGACTCGAACCTAAATGAATGCAAACTACATGACACTCTATTTTTGTATTTTTTAAAGGTTTAAATGATTTTTTTTTTACATATATGTATTACGATGTAAAGAATGAATGCATGAAAAACAAAAATAAGAACAAAGAAAACGTGATCAAATGATGTCTGGAATCCTCCCCCAAACTTAAATCACACAGTCCCTTGTGTAGATAAAAGAATGAATAAGGATCCCAAACCAGCAAACACAATAAAAGCATGCAGTAATATATACACAAGGAGTGGTGTAGTCATACCTTAGTGGTGGAAGAGGGACTCATGTTACGACTGTCGTGTAGTGGCACATGGATGCGCAAGTTGGCGGCTTGCGGCGGCGCATGTAGGCAGCTGGAGACGGCGTGTAGCGGCTCGCGACAAGGATGTCAGAGCTCGAGCTAGGTCAAGTGGGCTTGGGTGTCACGTGACGCGTGGATCGAAACATGGCAGTGTGTGTTCGAGCGTGAGAGCTACTCGAGCTGGATCGAGTTAAGTTGGAGGCTGTGACAACGCTTTGGCGGTGCTTGGTGGTTGAGACGCGTGGTGAGACTCGAGCTGGTCTGAGTAGAGTTAGAGTGGTCTGGTCGAGTGAAGCGTGTTGAGACGCGTGAAGAAGAGTAATAGACTCGAGCTGGATGTGGCGCTTTGGCGGCTGGATGTGGCACTTTGGAGATGCGCATAAGCTTAAGTGTCTTGTGAGGATGGCTCGGGTGATATCGAATCTTTTGGCGGCAGCGGCTCGAGGTTTGGCTCTTGTGAGCTTGGCGTGGTGCGGTTGAGTCGAATCGGCGGTGCTGAAGCTCGAGTGAGCTTGGGGGCGCTTTAGGCGAGTTGTATCAGCGGCACTTGGCGGGGCACGGTCGAGTCACATGGTTTTTTTTTTCTTTTTTTAAACGTAAGACTGGACTCAACCCGAGTCTTGACCATGCCCTGGTGCTCGAGTCCTGAAAATCAAATAATAAGGTAGACGCGAAAAAAATAAAATAAAGTAAAAATTGAAAAAACTTAATTAGGATATGTTCAAGGATATGCATGAGATTGTCTCTCAAGTGCACTTTGTTTAAAGTCATTGTGCTTGACTTTCACCCTTTTAAAGGCTAATTGGTTCATCGAGAGAAACTGAGGTTCTCTCTTGAATAGTGTCATCAGCTCGATACTGCTTAACCCTCTGCCCATTCACAGTGAAATCGTTTCCCTCCCCGTTGATCAATGTAATAACTTCATATGGCAAAACTTCTTTAACTCGGAATGGATCTAACCATTTTGACTTCAGATTTTCGGGAAACAACTTTTGTCTCGAGTTAAACAATAACACTTGGTCATATGGTATGATTTTCTTGTGTGCAATCTTCTTGTCGTGGAAGGTTTTAGTCATTTCCTTGTACACTTTTGAGCTCCCGTAAGCTTTAAGTCTGTCATCCTCCAAGTCATGCAAGTTTGGAACCCTTTTCTCTTGAGCAGTCTGGAGATCAAAATTTATGAACCTTGTAGCCCACAGTGCCTTGTACTCTATCTCCACAAGCAGATGACATGCTTTTCTATACAGAAGTTGGAATCAGGTTCTTCCAATAAGAGTCTTGAAAGTCGTTTTGTAATCCCAGATGGCGTCGTCTAACTTTACTGCCCAATCACATTTTGACACCCCAACAACTCTGGCTAAAATAGCCTTGAAACCTCCACTTTACCACTGGTTTGTGGATGATAAGGCATAACTACTTTATGCTTGACTCCATTCTTCCTTAGCAGATTTTCAAACGTGTTAATGATGAAGTGGGAGCCTCCATCGCTGATTACAACACGAGGTACCCTAAAAATGGGGAAAATAATGCTCTTGAACAACTTGATGACGATCCTAGCATCATTAGTCGAATTTGCTACAACTTCTACCCACTTTGAGGCGTAGTCCACTGCGACGAGAATGTAGCGATTCCCATGGGATGGTGGACTGAATGGCCCCATGAAGTTTATTCCCCATGAGCCAAATATCTCAACTTCTAGAATTGGGTTATGTGGCATCTCGTTTCTTCTGCTGGTACTACCCATTCTTTGACACAAATCACATTTGAAGATGAAATTTTGAGTATCCATGAATACTGTCGGCCACCATAGCCTTGATTGCGAAATCTTCTGAATAATCTTGAATGTGGCAAAATGTCCACCGTAACCAGACCCATGACAATACTCCAGAACATCGTGAACCTCTTCTTCAGCTATACACCTTCTGAATAAACCATCTGTTCTCTTCTTGTATAAGTAGGGTTCATTCCAGAAGTAGTGGTTGACATCTCTGAAAAACTTCTTCTTATGATAGCAATCCATACAGTTAGGCACTTCACAAACGACTAGGTAATTGACCAAATCTGCATACCAAGGTAGAGCGGATCCAGCTAACTTCTTGTTGATTTGAGAATAATTTTCTTCTGCTCCCAGAGTCATGAGATGTTCTTGTGGCATAAAGTCATCAATAGGGATAGATTCCTCAATTATCATTTGTGACAGGTGATCCGCCACTCCATTATCAAATCCAGGTTTGTCCACAATCTCCTAGTCAAACTCTTGCAACTATAGTATCCATCTTAGTAATCTGGGCTAAGCGTCTTTTTTCTTCATAAGATATTTTAGTGTTGCCTGATCTGTGTGAACAATAACCTTGGATCCCACCAGGTACGATATGAATTTTTCAAACGCAAAAACTACAACAAGAAGTTCGTTTTCTGTGGTGGCATACTTCATTTGGGCGTTGTCTAGAGTCTTGCTGGCATAGTGTATCACATTCAACTTCTTTTCCTTTCTCTGACCCAGGACTGCTCCAACAGTAAAATCACTTTCATTGTACATGATCTCGAATGGGAGATCCCAGTCTGGAGCTTGGACTATTAGAGCAGATATCAACGCCTTTTTGATCTTAAGGAACGCTTCGAGACACTCAGGGTTGAAATTGAACTCGACCTCTTTGCATAGTAGGCTCGTTAGGGGCTTTGCAATTTTGGAGAAGTCCTTAATGAATGTTCTATAAACCCCAGCGTGACCCAAAAAACTTCGAATATCCTTCACTGTCTTAGGAGGTTGCAGCTGAGCCATGACCTTAATCTTTGCTTTGTCAACCTCAATACTCCTCTCAGATATCTTGTGCACTAACATTATCCCTTCCTCAACCATGAAGTGACATTTTTCCCAGTTGAGCACAAGGTTAGTATCCACGCACCTGCTAACTACACAAATTTGACAAACAAGAGGAGTAAGAAGAGTCATAGACAGAAAAATCGTCCATGAACACCTCGACTACATCCTCAATTAAATCAGAGAAAATAGAAGTCATACAGCGCAGAAATGTAGCAGGAGTATTGCGCAACCCAAACAACATGCGTTTGTAAGCAAAAGTGCCATAAGGGCAGGTAAAAGTAGTTTTTTTCCTGATCATCCGGGTGTATATGGATTTGAAATAACCCGCTATACCCGTCAAGGAAACAGTAATACATTTTACCAAACAAACTTTCAACCATCTGATCAATAAACGACAAAGGAAAATGATCTTTTCTACTCGATAAATTCAGCCTCCTATAGTCTATACACATCCTATGCCCCGTTATGGTTCTAGTGGGTATTAGTTCATTTTTATCAATCTTAACCACAATAATACCCCATTTCTTAGTAACACAATGCACATGCGAAACCCACTTACTTTCAGAGATTGGATATATAACATGAGCGTATAGCATGAATTTATCATCATTCAAGGCGTAACTTGGAGAAATTCCTTTAATATCTTTAAGCGTAACGTTTAAGCTCAGTCGAAAACATGCTCAATTCATCATCATTCAAGGCATCATTTACAATTACAGAATAAGTAGAATTAGGGCCTAGAAAAACGTACCTTAGCTCTGCAGGAAGTGGTTTCAGTTCCACTTTTGGTGCCTTGATCTCAGACCAGTTATCAATAACGTTAGGCGTAGCGCATTCATGCACTTGCAGCTCGAGTCTCTGCCTCAAGTCCGGCTCAGATACACTCGATTGTAGAGCCGCAATTATACCCTCTGAGCTCGCATAATCCAATTCCTCAATTACCACTAAACTATTTACTGGCATGTGACAATCCATCAGGTTTGCGTAGCGTTTAGCTTCCAGACTCAAGTACCCCTCAGCGGCTGGCTTTGTCAGTGCAACTTTCATTTGATCTTCTGCTGCTAGTTATTATAACAGGTCATCAACAAGAGTGTCCATCTCCTGAATTGAGAACACCTGACCTTCGATCGGTTGCTTCTTAATCACATCATTGATGTTGAACTTTATTTTAAGGCATGGACCTAGATTTAGCTTGATCACTCCATTCCTAAGATAAATTAACGCGTTTGCTGTGGCCAAGAAAGGTCTTCCAAATAATAGAGGGTCCTTAGGTTCTTCTTCCATCTCAAAGACAACAAAGTTCGTTGGTATATCAACTCCCCCCCACCTTCATATCTTCGAGGATTTCATGGGGGATTCTCACTGACCTATCTACTAGAATCAACGAGATTTTACAGAACTTGTAATCAACAAAGCCTAACCTTTTTGAAACTGAAAGCGGCATGAGGCTGATTGAGGCGCCTATCAGCCTCATGCTTTTTCAGCATAAATTTCCGGCAGGAATATGGCGTTAATCTTATGTGTCAGTACGAACATACTCTCGACTTCTTGAGTTTTCTCCTTAACTGTGTCCTTCAGAAATTTCTGGTATGGAGGAATTAGCATAAAAGCGTCCAGAATTGGAATCTTCACCTCAATATCTTTCATCTACTTATCGAAGAGTGTCTTGTACTTCTCAGTAAGCTCCTTCTTGAACCTTTGAGGAAAGAGTAATTGGGGTTTATATGGTGGAAGAACAAATGGTTAATTCTTCTCTGGGGTTCCCTTAGGTGGATGAGCGTCTAGAGTGTTGGGTCTAGCTTCAACTTGGTTGGTTGTGTCGAGCTTATCTTTAGGTGTGGGTTTTTTAGTAGACTATGGCTTAGAAACTACTCCAGGTCGAGTCTTTGTCTCGAGTGGTTGGTTTGCAGTGGAAATTTTTGTCAGATCCTTGATGAGAAAATCCTCCCCCTCCTGAACCTTACTGTCGTCAGTATCCTTTGGACTCTCTGCTTGAATTAGTACCTCGCATACACTTCTCAGAGTGATGGCAATGGCGTGATACTTTTTTGGGCTGGGAATTGCTTTCCTGGAAGTTGGCATGATGTCTTCACAGTAGAAGATGATGCTTGCTGACTCTCCACGTACTTGAGTCTTGCGTTCAGTGTCTCAAACTTGCACGTGAGATCATTGTAAGAAGTGTCAATCTTAGAGTGCACTGGTATACCTCGTTTATACCGACTTATAACTTACTAATTCATATGTTTTCTTTAGTCTTTGTTGTGTTTTTAGAGTCCTTTCAGGTAAAAACGCAAGGATACCTTGGATTCCACATGCTGAGCAAGATTGGAGCTTAACTTGGGATTTTTCCACTACGAGATAAAGGAACGATCGATCAAGACCAAGACCGATCGATTACAACTTTAAAAGAGAAAAATACGCTCGATCCATTGATAGACTTCTCATGTCTGACACAATCGACCCTCATCCATCTATATCATGCGCACGATCCATTGCACGACCGAGCACTCAGAGATCGATCAAGCTATTTAAGAAGAAGTTACGCACGATCCTTTTCACTATTTGGAAGCTTCACGATCGAATGAAGAGACATTGATCGATCAAACAATTGACGGATCGATCGATCAATGACCCTGCGAAGCGAAAACCAGATTTTCTTATTTTTGTACCAGTTCGGTTTACTCTATATATTAGGTCAAAAACACATTTTTAAGAGAGTTTGGGAGACGAAAAAAAGATACAGACTTCTGTTGTAACCTAGAGGAGATGAATTTGGATTTATACATCATTGGAGAAGAATTCCTAACCCTCTATTCTATCTATTTTGAGTTTTCAATGAATTTTTTACAATTGCTTGCTTATTCTTTATTTCCATGTCTGAGTAGTTCATAATCAAGTTTAGGATATTCTAAAGATCTTAAGGGACATAAGGACGATGAACAAATATGTTTTAAATATGGAATCTCAACCTAGAAACATGGTTAATGCTTAGATAAGAGTAGCTAACTAATCTATGATCTTAGGTTACTTATTATCCGAGAAGTTTAATAAGAATCAGAACCTTTCTAGGTGAGCAACTCCTTCACTACTAACCAAGAGTTGATGGTAGGTTGGGTTGTGGACACTTAAGAACTGTTAATACTGCATGGTTAGAATTTTAGAACCAACGAAAGTTAGGATCTCTAGAATCTAAGCATGGTGATTATCGCTGCGAGAGTATGTTAGTCAATTGTTATTTCCGAGTCGAGAACAGAACTGAAATTTCCTGAATAGATTCCTCATCCTAACCTTGATTGCCTTATGAATTTTCTAAGCTTGATGTTTTCTAGATATTCTTTACATTAAATTTCTTAGTTACAATCGATTCCAATCAAAATACCCATCGACTTAGCTCTAGTTAAATAATTCCATCGTTAGTGTGATAATTGGTTTTCGTGGATTCGATCTCTAAATATTATTTCGTTTGATGTGCACTTGCAGTAGGATATAGGGTTAAAATTCGTGTTATCAAGTTTTTGGCGCCGTTGCCGGGGACCAATAACATTACCTTTCGATTATTTATTGAGTTAAAGACTAAGACACCTTTGTTTACCTTTTGTTTTTATTCCTTTGTTTTGTTTTTCAGGTTTGTTGTTTAGGGACAAAAGCATTCGACTGGGCGTGTAGGGGTTTGTGTGGGTAGATTAGGTCTTGAGGATTTTCTACGTTGTTGCTTCTGTATAAGAGGTTTGGGTGCTGCTTGTAGTTGTTGTACTGCTTGTAACCACCTCCCTGATTATGCATATAACTGATCTCCTCAATCGGGTCATCCTCCTCGTCAGGAATATGTTCGTCTTGAGTCATTAAGTGGACATGTTTCTGTTGTACTTGCAGCAAACTGTCGATTTTGTCCAACTTGACGTTCTGGGCCTTTAGCTCCTTGCTACTGATTGTATCTGTGTCAACTGTACTTTAATCGTCCTGTCGTAATCATCATTATACTACCCATCTACTTGTGTCATATTCTCCACTAGCTGGCAACCTTCAGTGACGTCTTAGTTAAGGAAATTTCCATGGCTGGTGGTATCCAATAGCCTTCGGATGTTAGGGTGAACACCTCTGTACAGATTGTTGAGCAGAGTCTCAGCAAGGTATCTGTGATGTGGGCACTGAGACTGATAATTCTTGTACCTCTCACAGGCTTCAACGAATGTTTCAGAATTCTGCTTGGTAAAGCTAGAGATGATGTTCCTCAACTTTGCAGTTCGAGAGTTGGAAAAGAATTTGGCAAGAAACGCAGATCTGCAAGCTTCCCATGAAGTGATGGAGCCTTGTGGTATGTGCTTCTCCCAGACGTTGGTTTTGTCTCTAAGAGAAAATGGGAACAACCTCAGTTTGAATGCATCCTCACTAACTCCATTGAGCCTTAGCAGTCCACAGAGCTGCTCAAATTCATCCAAGTGATCAAGCAGATCTTCAGAAGGTAGACCATGGAACTGCATATTTTGGATCATAGAGATGAGATTGCTCTTGACCTTGAAATTGTTGTTCGTTATAGATGGGGGAACAATCCCACGTCTCTGGGTGTGAGTACTCGGTGCATCTCCAGCTTCGATTATTCGAGGCCTCCTTTGTTGAGGCTGGTCCAAGGGAGGAACGTGTGTGTTCGACTCTGTGTCTGCGTTCATTCTCACTCGCTCTGTAAGCGAACTGTAAACTTGGTTTCTCTGCACTCTTAACTCGCGTGGTCAAGAGGCTTGAGAAGATTCTGATTTCCTTGTGAACGTGTCTGCATAAACTGAGTAAAGTCAAACTAACCAGTAGGATCACGATGACGTACTGGAGGTTGAAATCACCTGGAACAGAACACAAAACACAGTCAAAGCCAATTAAAAAAGTTAACAATTCTAAGTGTAACATGATTTTTACTCTACTGTCAAAGCCTATTATACTAAGATGTCGATGTAGTATAATATGTGTCAATCCAACTGAGAATGTAGCTAACAATTAAGACTCAGTTAACTTGAGCTTAAAAAGTTAACAATCCTAAGTGTAACTAGCTTACCCCGTTTATTGCAACATGTAAGAGTATTTATACTTAGCTCTTAGCAAAATCCTATATCAATTCGGCCTATTATGAGAACCAGTGTGCAGTGGACTTCAACTTCAGTCATGCCTAATTATTGAAAAGGCCCACAAGTAGAAAGTTTGAAGCCTAGAGCATGACCCACTCGATCCCTAGCTCATTTGACTCGATCTATAGCTTCATATGAGTTCGACCCTGAGTTTGAGCTGACACTTGAGCAGGCACTCGAGCTGACTCAGAGCTGACATAGAGCTGGCACTCGAGTTCTGACCCTGCTTAACGTCCACCTCGAGTTGGCGTCCATCGTTGATTATACCTCGTGTTGGCGTCCATCGTTGATTCTGCCTTGAGCTGACGTCCAACGTGAACTTTGGCTTGATTACGCCCAGTGTGTGTGTAGACTCGATCACGCGCAAGGTGTGTGTTGGCTCTTAAAAGCTCGATCTTCAGACTCGACTTCGGTTCAAGTTCACCGAGAACTTTCTGTGACTCTTCAGTTTCTGTGACTCTTCAGCTTCTGTGACTCTTCAACTTCTGCGACTCCCTTAACCACTATTTGTCCTGAATGGTCTATTTATGTGCTCTACTACCTAAGATTTCCTTGAATGCAATGAATATGCTAATGCGTATGAATTGAGCTATTTGGACTCTATAAATGATGAGAATGAAGTAGAAATGTATGCTTAAACTAAATAAATGAGACTCCTAATGCATGTTAAAAACGTGTATATCAACGTTTGGTAGAGGTAGGTTGTAGTGTGGTAGAGTTGGATTGAAGATTATAATGATTTTGGTGGAGATATGTCGTAGTGTAGTAGAGTTTATTTGCGTGTAATGGAGTTGGGTTGCTAATGTTTATCGTTTGTTTTCATCTTTAGATATGGCTGAGAAAAAGTACCTGGAGAAGCTTTTCAGACACGGTCTACCGGTGATGAAAAACCAAAGCATTAACCTTTGCCGCAATCTTAAAAACATTACTAATATGATAAAGGGTATTGGTGAGGATGCATACGTAGACATAGATGAGAACTCTTGCCTAGGCGTTTTTCTGAAGCTCGCAGACTCCGACTACACGTTTACAAGGAGGCATATACAGTATTTGTTGATGCATCAACTACTGATTAAAAGAAGTATGAAATGTGGGTGTTGTTTGGGTCTCAGCCTACAAGGTTTTCTCTACACGAGTTGCGGAAATTACGCATCTTAATTACGATAACTTTGATGAGTCTACTGTGGCAGATGTTGCCACAAAGAGCTTTAGGAAGAAATGGGCTTAGGGGTTGGTGAAGGCCTTACATGGGTAGAGTTGAAAGACGTGTTGGGGAGATGTAGAGGGTGGTCTTTCGAGAAGAGGAAGATGGTAGGCTTTATAGTGGTTTTGCATATAGGGATTTATGGTTGTCACGTAAATAGTAGGATTCTTTCTAGTTCTGCTAAGTTGGTTGCAGATTTTGAGAAGTTCGAGAGGCATCCATGGGGTTGAGTGGCGTTTTAGGAAATGATGAAAATGATCAATAGTGCATCCTACCAAAATGGCACTTACATTCTACATGGGTTTGTGCACTCACTTCTCATATGGGCATTTGAGTGTATCCCCATACTAGCTGAAATATTCGGGGATCAAAGAGAATGTGACGTTCCCATTCTATGATGGAGACCAATCAAAAAACAAGTCATTGAGACTGACAAAATTGTGAAGTTGGAGCAATGAAACACATCGGATGGCAAGGTAAATTGCTTTCGTAGTAGAGTTGGTTTTGGTGATTGATAGAGTTCATTTACCGTATAGTAGAGTTCATTTACCGTATAGTAAAGTTCATTTTCAAGTACAGTGGAGTTAATTTAAGACTCTACTAGAGTTGAGTGTAGTAGAGTTTAGTTTAGTAGATTTCATTTATGTGTAGTATAGTTCATTTACGTTTAGTAGAGTTCATTTATGTGTAGTAAAGTTCATTTAAGTGTAGTAGAGTCTAGTTTAGTAGAGTTTATTTTGACATTTTAGTGGAGTTCATTTATGTGTAGTAGAGTTGATTGCTGGTTTAGTAGAGTTCATTTGTGTTTTATAAATTACATCTTCTCGTCTACCATGTATGTCTTAAGCAGCTGACTACAAAGCCTCTGGAGATAATGCCACTATGGCCAGACGACATTGCAGATCCCGAAGTGGACACCATGCTTGGAGAAGTACTTGTCTCCAGTCTAGATGAATCCGTGTGGGACATAAGTAATAAGAGGAAGACATATGCTTATGCCGAGGAGAGGATGAGCAAGCATATTGCTCATTCAAATGAGGAGGTGAAGAAAGTCGAAGAGAAGAAAAAAACAGAAGGAAGAGGTCAAACATAAGGAGAAAAAATTAGAAGGAAGAGGAGGAAAAACACAAGAAAGAAGAGAAAAAACAGAAGAAAGAGATGGATGACTCCACTACCTTGAAGGATGTGCTGAGAGTTGTTAAAAAGAAAAAGAAAAAGTAGAAGGAAGGATGTGCTTTGTTTGACACTATTAGAGGTTTGATCAAAGCCTTCGAATGGATGAAACACGATCACAATGTGATTGGTGATCATCTATATCGTTTGGAGGAGACTAGACTGGAAACCAGGGCAGACATATTCATGCTTGCTGACCATGTTTGAGGAATCATTCATTTGTAAACTTTGTACTCCAATATTGGCTATCTTTTTAGTAATAAAATGAAATGAGTTAAATTGAAAAAGAAATAAAAATCGGAGACCCATTAAAATGTTTTAAACGTATGAGTCAGATCTGACTACACAATAACAAAACAAAACCTAGATATTCTCAAAGATTGATGTAGAAAGCGTTTGAAGTAAAAGACGCCTTAACAATTTTATATTATCGGTTTCTTTATTTTTATTGTGTTTTGAAAGACAAATATGATTAAAATGCATCATTACAAGAAGAAAGAATGACTAGAATAATCCAATAAGATGGGTTAATTACTAGAATAATCATTTGGCAATTATGAATAATAATAAAGAATGAAATTATTTGTATTTCTTAAAAGTATAAGTTTATTATGAGAATATCATTTAGATTTCCAGTTTGTGTTGTGCTTTTGTGTCAATTTCTTGAAGTTTTAGGTACTCTATAGTCATCTTCATTTCTCCTCTAAGGTAGGAATTCATTAACTCCATTTTCATGGAAGTTTATATATCCAAAATTGGGTATATTCTATATAACTCGAATATGAGAATTTTGTTGAGTGCATTGAGTTGTGTTGTGTTAAATATGGGTTAGGTATCTTGATTAGAGCACAAAATTACAAGGATGACGAGTTAATTTTGAAATTTTTGAAATTTTTGAAAAGTTAGGTTAAACATGATGAATAGTGACGAAAAACCTACATAATAGTAATTGAAAAACCTACATAGCAGTACATAACCAGTACGTGAAAAACCTATATAACAGTACGTAAAAAAACCTACATCAAAAGACAACATACCTATATCAAAGAAAATAAACCTACATCAAAGACAACAAACCTACGTCAAAGAAAATAGACTTACATCAAAGACAACAAATCTACAACAAGACAACAAACCGACAACAAAGATAAAGAAACCTACATCAAAGACAACAAACCTACACCAAAGAAAAAATACATACATCGAAGATGGTCATTACATGATACCTATGTATCTAAGCAAACCTACATAACTATAACAAACTTTTATAATAGTAAATGAAAAACCTACATAACAATAACAAACCTACATAACAGTAAATGAAAAACCTGTATAATAGTACATGAAAAACCTACATAAAAGTACGTAACAAAACCTACATAACAATACTTGAAAAACCTACACAAAAATACGTAACAAAACCTACATAACAATACGTGAAAACTTACATAATAGTACGTAACAAAACTTATATAACGGTACGTAGCAAAACCTACATAACAGTACATAACAAAACCTATATCTACCATAATTTTTTTCTCGTTTTTCGCACGACTGACGTGAAATTACTCATTAATGGCAGTCTCGTAATATTGTTTTGCTTTTCAAAGAAAATAAAGATAAAACTGATTTATTTGATTTTGAAAGATTAGATTTGTAATTTCAATTTTCTCAAATTAAAAATGTAATTAACTCATTTTTAAACTAGTTTAGTTAATTCTCCAAACTCTTACAAGTTTAAGTGCTATACCATGAATATATTTATTATTAATTCATGATAAACACTATCGCATATAATATATAGCTTTTCTCACTTGAAGTTAATCCTTTTTTATTAACTTATTCATCATTTAAAATACCCATTAGCTAATCCTCCACCAATATCAACACATGAAAAACATGCAATCGTGGTACGATTGGTTTGGAACAAAACATATATCCGTCAATTCTTATTTTGATTTCTGTAGGTAACTATATTGGTTATGTTTATCCAGAGAACCATGTTTTAAAATTCATTTGAAAATTCGAAATCAGATCAGTTCAGACGTTGTTCCTTGAACTCACTTAGAATTTAGTTCGCGTATTTCCTGATTAAATTGGTGATATCTTTCTTGCTTTTGGTCGTATACTTTTCATTTCTTATTTGGTGTTATACTCTTACGTATTTCAATCAATTTTCTGTACATCATCATTCTTCCATTACTTTTGATAAATAAACATATTTGACTGTTACGTGTATTTTAGTGTGAATAGTCAAATACTATGAATAGATACCGTGTTCCACTTCTTATATATAATAATATAACTACCTAAAATCTGAATTATAAAAATCTTCAGATTATTATGAAAAAACACGGAACAAAGTCTATGAATATGACGATTATGTGGCCTAAATCCAATCGCTTTTGAAGAATATTCATTGATATGGAAAACATAAAAACACAAGAGAAACCATAAAATCAACTTCTGCTGCAAATAATAGTTTGTTTTAACTTTTGGAAACCAAATTAAAGGCTGAGAATTAATGATGACGTTAAGAGATGGACAAGCAAAATCAGACTTTGCGTAAAACTAGAATCAAGGTCAGCTTACGTACATCAGCAGCACGAGGGAAACAAAGGTGAAAGATGTGACTTTTTGATATATATACACTTCAAACAATATTAATCTTTGCCGAATTTTTGTAATAATAGTTAATCAAACTAATAATTCTATTATTAAAATTTTGACTTTTTATCACATAAAATATTATAAAAAAAGAGTCACAGATCTTTAAACTATGATCCTATATTATTTTTCCAAATATTGATAAAAAAACAAAAGCAATTAAACTCCTTCATTATATCTTTTGTATTCAACTAGTTGGAACTAAACTCTAGATTCAGTATCCTAATCTATACTAATTTTGGTTTGATTTATGTACCTAAATCTTAGTCAAAACCATAACAACTATATGATCATTTATATATGATAAAATACTATTTAAAACATACATATAAACATACCGATTATTATATGGTATACATATATACAAATTATCCATCGAAAAAATTGAGAATTATTCTATATTTAAGAATTTTTTTTGTCAAATTTTTTTATTCTAGTGATTAGTATGATCCAACTAATGATTTTGGCATTACAAATTCAATAAAGATTATAGGGAATATGTTTTACGCTATTGATCGGATTTTGTCGATAAAGTAAAATAACATTTTTCCTGTTTTATTATTCTGATCGGCAGAATTTTCATTAAATCATTTTGTGAGTCAATAATTCATCCACATATTTCCAATCTCGTGTCTTAAGTACATAAATCGTCTTCATATATTAGATTTGTCTTCTGAACGAAAATTCTCTCTTGCTAGTAGTTCTACTAGTACTAAGTGATTAGTTAATAATTCATTAGAATTAACTAAACCAAATTATTCAAACTAAAATATATCATACATAACTCGAAAACAGACCAAGACAGTTTTTTTTTTCCTTTTGAATTCTTCTAAACATTTCTATAGATATTAAGGAAATGAACGATTAATTGTCTAAAGGTAAGGTACAACAAACATAGAAAAATCAGCGATAAGCCGTACTGTACGTATTGTTGAAGTTACGATTGTAGAAGAAGAAATCTTGTATCTATTGATCAATCGAACTGAATTTGTATATTCTTGAAGAACATCACATACATTGTTCAAGAACTCTTTCTACTCTCTTAACCAACAACAAAGAACGATGAAGTCTTTTAAGTACAAGTTTAACAGAACCGGTTTACTCATAAGATTGAGTAAACCGAAGACTAAACCAAAGATTAAACTAAACCAGGATTTCTAATCTTCTAATATCCTCTCTCAAGATGACATTCACAACAGTTTTAATGACATCTTGCCAATGAAATTCTGGAACTTGCCTGGTCCCAAAGGCTTTGTAAGAACATCTGCTAGTTGTTGCTCAGTCTTCGTATGCATTGTTTTGATGAGACCATTGGAGACTTTTTCTCTAACTATGTGACAATCTAGCTCCAGATGCTTTGTTCTCTCATGGAACACAGGGTTGTTTGCTATATGTATCGCTGCAGTGGAGTCACAGAAGAAAGGTATAGGCTGCTCTTGTGGTACCTGCAGTTCTGTAAGAAGATTGTGCAACCATTGAATCTCTTTGACCGCAAATCCCATGGCTCTGTATTCGGACTCCGCAGAAGATAGTGATACTGTAGTTTGTTTCTTGCTTTTCCATGATATAAGTGAATCCCCTAAGAACATACAATAACCTGAAGTTGATCGTCTTGTATCTTTGCATGATCCCCAGTCTGCATCTGTATAGGCCTTGAGCTTTAAATCATTAGTGGCAGAGAAGAATAAGCCAAGACTGATAGTACCTTTTAAGTACCGTAAGACCTTGTAAGCAGCCTGAAGGTGAGACTGCTTTGGAGTAGAGGAAAACTGACACAAACGATGTACAGCAAATGTTATATCGGGACGTGTGATCGTAAGATACATTAGCCTACCCACCAATCTTCTATACATCGAAGCATCTGCTAGAAGAGGTTCTTGACTGTGAGTGGTTAACATAACAGTAGGCTCCATTGGTATGCTTGATGGTTTACAAGCTTGCAAACCAGTCTCAGCTAGCAATTCAAGCGTATACTTCCTTTGACAAACAGAGATTCCCGATTTTGATCTGGCTATTTCTAATCCAAGGAAGTATCTTAGAGGTCCTAGATCACGGATTTTGAAACATTTCAAGAGAGCAGTCTTTAAATCCTCCACTATACTATCATCATTTGCTGCTATAATGATGTCATCTACGTATACTAAAACTGCAACATATTGACTCCCATTATTTCTGATGAAAAGAGTGTGATCTGTACTTGATTTAGTGAAGCCGAGGTTGAGCAAAGATTGGCTGAATTTTAGAAACCACTGCCTGGACGCTTGCTTTAAACCATATATGGAATTTCTGAGTTTGCATACTGCATTGCTGGGAAGACTTTGATTAGTAGGAGGAGTATACCTTGGAGGCAGTTGCATGTATATTTCTTCACTGAGATCTCCGTTCAAGAAAGCATTTGATACGTCCAGTTGTGAGAGGCTCCATTGTTTAGCTGCTGCAACTGCTAGGAGAGTCTTGACAGTTGTCATTTTGGCCACTGGAGAAAACGTGTCTATGAAATCAATCCCCTCTTGTTGTGTGTACCCTTTAGCCACTAGTCTTGCTTTGTATCGTTCAAGGGTTCCATCACTGTTGAGTTTGGTCTTGTAAACCCATCGGCAACCAATGGCTCTTTTGTGTGAAGGCAGAGCACATATTGACCATGTCTCTGAGTTTTCAAGAGCATTGAGTTCTTCATTCATTGCTTGTAGCCATTCTTTTGACTTCTTTGCTTGTGTGAAGGTTGCAGGTTCTCCAAAAGCCATAACAGAGCATATGTATTTCCTATATTCATCTGAGAATTTGTCATAGGACAGATACGCTGCAAGAGGAAAAGATGTGTTAGTGTTGATTATGTTAACATAGTAATCAGCTAGATAACTGGGTGTTTTGGATAATCTCTTGGATGTAGTATGAGGTAAAGGAGAAGAAGAGTCATTGTCCGAGATGTGAAGATCATCATCTTTCTGTCTCAAAACATTCTTTGTGCTTTCTTTGCTAGCATCATTTGAGTCTTCTGTTTACTAAGATGTAGGAGAATCATTTTCCGAGATGTTAGCATTATCATCTTTATGTTGTGAAGCATTCTCTGTGCTTTCTTTTCTTGTAACATTTGAATCTTTTGTTTTTCTCTTGTTTTCTTGACCATCTGCACATTCATCAAAGAGAGAAGAGTAATCATGAGATAAATCATGATCAGTTTTGTAAGGAAAAATGTCTTCATGGAAGATGACATTTCGAGAAATGTAAACATTATGTGTTTCCAGATCCATGAGTTTATAACCCTTGTAACCAAGAGGGTAACCCAAGAAGACACAGGCTCTTGATCTTGGTAGAAATTTATGGCGGTTTTGGTTTGAGGTGGAGCTGTAGCAGAGACACCCAAAGACTCTAAGGTCTTTGTACTCTGGAACTTTTCCAGTCAGTGTTTCCAGAGGTGATTTTCCTTTGAGTAGGGGTGTTGGCAATCTGTTAATCAAAAAGACCGCAGTAAGTACACAATCTCCCCATAATTCAATATTGATCTTACTCTGAAATAGGAGGGATCGAGCAACATTCAATATATGTTGATGCTTCCTCTCAACTACTGAGTTCTGTTCTGGGGTTTCAGGGCATGAGTGATAGGCCCTTATTCCTTTTGACCTGAACAAGTCATCAAAGCGCAGTTCTGGTGCGTTATCCGACCTCACTCCTTTCACATTTGCCCCATATTGTGTATGAACAAGAGTCAAAAAATCTGGAAAAATTTTAAGAACATCTCTTTTTGTTTTCATTAGGTACACCCAAGTTACTCTACTATAATCATCTACTATAGTTAGGAAGTATCTAAAACCATCTATAGTTTCAACTGAAAAAGGTCCCCATGTATCTATATGGAGCATATCAAAAGCCTTATCACACAAGTCATTACTAGAATTGAAAGGAAGTCGTTTTTGTTTAGACAAGTGACACACTTCACAGTGAAAAGAGTCTTTATTGATCTTTTGTAAACCAACTACATCCGATATCAAATCTGTTCTAGAAAAAGAAGGGTGTCCTAGCCTTTGATGTAAAATCCTAGAATCTACAAAAGAGTTTATAGAGAAAGTATTTGTGTACAAGTTTGCAGAAATTGATGTTTTGTCCAGCAAGTACAAGTTCCCTATCCGATCAGCTTGTCCAATCGTCTGATCTTTGATAGGATCCTGTATAGAACAAGAAACTTCATCAAAAATTATTTTGCATTTCAAATCTTTGGTGAGTTGACTGACACTTATCAAGTTGAGTCTGAAATCAGGAATGAATAAAACATTATCAAGAGACAGCTGATCATTTAGTTTAACACTGCCAATCCCTGTAACGTTAATTGAGTTTCCCGTGGGCAAGACAACACATCTATTTTCCAAGAACACAATTCTAGTGAATAGATCTTTTTCATGAAATACATGGTGAGTAGCACCACTGTCTAGGATCCAAGAAGAAGAGGATAAAATGCTACCTGTGGCCTTTAAAACTCCCACAAAATGAAGTGTAGAAGAACTAAAGGCCATACCCGGCAGAGCAGTGATGGTGCCTCCTTTTGTTGGTTGTTCTGTCCCTTCTGTTGAATTTGCATCATTCATCTTGGAGTTGAAATAAGCGATGACTCCTTCTATTTGGTCTTTTGACAATGTCTTCAACTTGTTCTGTAGGGTTGAGACTTCATTTTTGGTTTCATTTACAGAAAATTGAGCCACTGTTCCTTTAGTTGCATTTGATTTCTGCTTGTTCTTGAAGTTTGGTGGATAGCCGTGTATCTTATAGCACTTATCCACCGTGTGACCATTGTAACCACAATGTGTACATATTGGTCTCTGTGATTTGGTGCTTCCATGGACGTTTTTCACAGCTGGTTGGTTAACTTGAGCCTCTGACACTTGGAAGGCAGAATGTTGAAAAATAGGCAAAATGTTTCTCTGATTGTAGTCTTGATCAATGAGATTATACACACTAGACAGATCAGGTATATGTTTCTTCATGATTATTTGAGTCTTCACTGCACTATATGACTCATTTAGGCCAGAAAGAAACTTGATAACTCGGGCATTTTCATTTTTCTCTGCTGTAACTTTGCAGCACACACAATTTTTGCATGTTTTAACACAGTCAGTTGCATCAAGATCATCCCACATTGTATTTAAACGAGTGTAATATGAAGAGAGATCCATAGTGCCTTGCTGAAAGGACCAAACCTGTTGTGACAACTGATAAGCTCTCGGCAAATTGGTCACTTGGAACCTGATTGAAAGATCTTTCCAGACATCCGATGCATCTTGAAATCTTAATATGCTGCCATATATATCTTTGCTTACGGAATTGAGTATCCAGGACTTCACCATGCTATTACAACGGGACCAAATGCGATAATGTGGATGAGAGACTTCGGGTCTAGATAAA
Source organism: Lepidium sativum (assembly GCA_023374145.1). Classification (NCBI taxonomy): domain Eukaryota; kingdom Viridiplantae; phylum Streptophyta; class Magnoliopsida; order Brassicales; family Brassicaceae; genus Lepidium; species Lepidium sativum. The sequence goes on along the minus strand of JAKUCM010001287.1, from coordinate 31,310 downwards.
GATCCATCCACAAAACCTATTTTGTTCTTTGCGTCTAAAGATATAGTCATAGCTATACTCCAGGTATTATAATTCGTACCTTCTAGAATTTCCGAGACAAGAGAAATCCCCGAATTGTCATTGCTGCTAAGAAAGTACGGTGAATATTGAACACCTTCAAAGAGTAAAGCTTCTTGTTGAGGAATCTTGGAGCTGGCAGGATTGATTTCCGTCCCTGGGATGTTGAGGTGTTGCGCTTGATTTTCTTCAATTGACTCTGCTGCGTGAGATCGAACACCTCTCAAGACACGCCGAGAGGAAGAAGAAGATTTCAAGACCTTTCTTTTGCGCGGATTCAACATAGTTGTCGTTTGCAGAAAAAGAGACTAAGTGAAATCTTCGACGGAATAATCGAGAGATACACTAATTATGAGAAGAGAAAAATGGCGGATTAGCCGTGGATTCACCGAGAAAGAACTTCGAAACAAAAGAGATTGAAATTCCAGATTCGGATCGAAGCTGAAGAATGATTTCGCATGCGGAAGAAGCGAAGAGTGAGGAACGTTGAATACAATCAACGCTCTGATACCATGTTGAAGTTACGATTGTAGAAGAAGAAATCTTGTATCTATTGATCAATCGAACTGAATTTGTATATTCTTGAAGAACATCACATACATTGTTCAAGAACTCTTTCTACTCTCTTAACCAACAACAAAGAACGATGAAGTCTTTTAAGTACAAGTTTAACATAACCGGTTTACTCATAAGATTGAGTAAACCGAAGACTAAACCAAAGATTAAACTAAACCAGGATTTCTAATCTTCTAATACGTATCATTAAATTAATCTGTACGGGTTATTAAATGAATTCGTAATTGATTTATCAACGAGAGACTTAAAAAACTAGGAAAAGTAACATTATAGCATGATTATACATAACTTTATAGCATACAGTAAAATCAATAAAAGTACCAAGCATGCTGAGAAGTCATTTTGATGATTAAGACAATGACAATATAGTAAAAAATTAGCAGGGCATCAGAGATCACAAGTAGTTAGGGACGTTATAAATGAGTTTTTATTTATTGAGTATCCAAAATTCAGAAAAAAATTAAAGTTTAAAATCTTATTTCAATTAAAAAAAATGAACGGGTTTAAATTGGGTATTATTCATAATAAATAGTTTTTTTTCAGGTATACCCATTAGGTAACAAGTATCCAATAAACTTTTGATTATATGTTTTCTCATCTTTTTTACTCTTTATCTTTTTTTTTCTTCTTCTTTTATTACCATATTTCCTCTTTTTAATCTATCTTATTTTTTATTCTCTCACCTCTTTTTACTTTTTCTCCCTTTTTTCTCCTTTTTGTCCACTCTTTTTTTTACTCTCTCTCATCCTTTTTTTTCTCTTTTTTTTACTCCTTTTTTTACCATCTCTCATCTTTCTAACTCTTTTTACTCTTTCTCTTCTTTTTAAACTCTCTCCTCTATTTTTACCCTCTCTCATATTTTTACCCTCTCTATTTTTTTTTACTTTTTCTTTTCTTTTTACTCTCTCTCCTCTTTTTACTATATCTCCAGTTTTTAACTATTTTTACTCTCTCTCCTCTATTTACTCTCTCTCATATTATTACTCTCTCCTCTTTTTACTCTCTCTCCTCTTTTTACACTCTCTCATCTTTTTACTCTCTCCTCTTTTACTCTCTCTCATCTGTTTACTCTCTCTCCTCTGTTTAATTTCTCTCCTTTTACTCTTTCTCCTCTTTTTTACTCTTTCCTCTTATTATTTTCTCTCCTCTTGTTTATTCTCTCTCTCATATTTTGAATTATCTCTACTATTGTAATTCTTTCTCTTTTATATATGTGGGTACTCATATAAAACTCATATATTACTAGATTTTTTTTGGGTAGTCTTAATAAGACTTTAAATCTTATTGAGTTTTTTATTTTGAGTTTTTTCTGGACGAATTTATTTTGCGTTTGGGTCGGGCCAAGTTTTTTTTAGCCAAAGTCCCAACCTACAAGTACTGCAGCATCTGAACTTCTGGATATTTTCAATGATTTTGTTTTATTTTAGAAATATTTATATCAAATATTGTTTGTGAAGGCAAAATTATGTCCGGTGCTATTAATAATTGGAAAAAGTGGTATGGATAAAAGATAAGCGAAGCTGGGTAAAAATAATGGTGGACATATATGCTAAATGTTTATAGTGGAAAATAATTTGGAGAAAAATAAAATGTATATGTTTTAAAAAATTAAGTGTATTCGAAAATTAAAATAAACTTACGCTTTGCTTGACTGATTGAGATATGTTAGTAGTCTATTTAAGTAACATGTGTGTATGATAATGACCATAAACATTTGCCCATGCTAGATATTAGACAAATATGTATATAAATGTATTTGCTTGTTTTTCCTAGACGTACGTCTACATTTTAATCTTTCCACAGTTATTCACCATAAACATCTAATCTTATATATCTATTATTTTTTACCCAATTTCAGAAGTACATTCAGTCTCACTAGTAATACTGTCTGAAATGATTACTTGGAAAAAAATAAGTGGTTAAAACAAAAATCGTTTAAAAACGACTGTTTGAAAAGAATAGTTAGGAAAAAAGTTTTCAAACGAAGGTCATTTGAAAATTAATTTGATTGGTAACACTACAACAGTTGAGTTGTGTAATGAGATAAAATTTAGTACGTAAAATTTAATTTAAATAATTATTCTAAAAACTATGAGTAATATACAGTTTAAATATTTTATTATAAAAATATGTATATAGTATTTTAAAATTAATATTTGAATACTACCAAATAATTATTTTTCTAAATATAAGTAAATAATTTTTTTTGAACCATAATACGAATCATATATTGTTTTAAATCATAATTATACACATAATACAAAAAAATGATTGTTTATATTTACAAATGATTTCGTTTCTCAAACAAACGTAAATAGTTCTATTTGTAAACAATCTTTTCAAATGACAAAAATAAGTCCAAACAATCTATCTGAAAAATTTGTTTGCAAAAAGTCGTTTTAAATAAAATGTTGATTTGCAAAACCATTCGTCTTTTTATCCATACCACAAATCAGTTTTTATAGCACTGGCCATAATTTCTAATTATTGATGGTAGCAGACATAATTTCTACTTTGCAAATGGCATTTCACATAAAAAGCCCTTTATTTTATTTTAATATAACTGTCATGAGATGGAAAATAGTGTCTATTTATGGTATTTTTATAAAGTTTGTGGTGCTAAAATCTTCATAAAATTTTTTATGGTGCTAAAGGCCATAATTGAAAAGTTGTCTCTTATGCATTATATGTTAATTTCTTTTTCAACATATAAATATTATATTTGAGAACCAAGAAAAAGGCAATGAATGTACACAAGTAAAATTTTACAAAGATTACAGACACTTTGAATTAACTAGTATGCTTTAAGGGTTCTGAGAATTTGACGAAGCTAACTGAAGAAAAATCTTTAATATATCACGAACTCTTCTAGATATTGCAAGAAAACTAAAAAGTTATCCGAATTTATCATGATCTTCAACATTTTTCTTACAATTTATGATACACTGAATTTTTGAAATTTCTAAATCGAAAAGAGACTTCATAATCCAAAACATTATTTCAAATTTTGCGTGTAAAAGAGATAAACATAATGTTTTTTTTTACTCATTAGAAAAAATGGAAGCTAGTTTTGAATACACAATTTATAAATAAAAATCTCTAGAAATCTCTCTAACATTTTAGCTAAGAAAATTATTTATTTATTTTAGTTAAATTTTATTTATTAGTATTCCTACCACATGTACGAATTCAACTTATTAATTTGCGTTGAATGTTATAAGTATACTTGTCACATTGAAAATTTCCCTATAATTGCGTAATCTAATTTGACAATATATAATAATAATAATAATAATAATAATAATAATAATAATAATAATAATAACAATAATAACAAAGTGACAAAAAAACACACACACACTTATCCTAGCTGTTATATTTCGAGCCCTATATATATTAGATCAAATAAGCAAGTGATCACAACACAAAGTGAACCAAACTTCAAAATCATGGAGCAAATCATCTTTATCTCAAATTTTTTCCTTGTAATTCTTTTAGCATTGTTCTCAATTATCTTCTTCTCAACTATCAAAAACAAGATAAAATCAAAAAAGCTAAACTTTCCTCCATCTCCCAAAAAGCTTCCATTCATTGGAAATCTTCACCAAATCGGTAACTTACCACACAAGTCACTCCATGACCTCTCCATCAAGCACGGTCCATTCATGTTCGTGAACCTTGGAACCACTCAATACCTAGTGGTCTCATCTGCAGATGCTCTCGAAGAGATCATCAAAAACCACGACATTACGATCTCGAACAGACCAGCCAACACTAGTCTTTACCCTTTAATGGGGAATGGTCAAGACTTAGTGTATCATCCTTATGGAGATCATTGGAAGCAATTAAGAAAGTTCACTGCTCTTCATCTAGTGAGCAAGAACGTTGTTAATCGGTTTCAAACGTTAAGAGATGAAGAGATCTCGAATATGTTGGAGACTATTCACAATTCGAGCCTAAAAGGTGAAGCAATCGATATGTCAGATATGTTTAATATCGTTGTTAGCAATATCTTTCGTAGGTCGTATACAGGAAGCAACAAAAGGGAAGAAAATGGAAGGCTAGAGAGTGCTACAAGGAAGTTTTTGAATTGGGATCTTAAGTTTAAGAAACTTTTAGCATCTTTCTGCGTTGAGGATTTGTTTCCAAGCTTGGGGTTGCTTGATAGATTCACTGGTTTCACAAGTCATTTAACAAGTACTTACTTGGAGTTGGATGCTATTATGGAGACTCTCATTAATGAAAGAGAGAATGAGAGTTTTGTTGATGTTCTTCTTCATCAACGAGACAATGATAAGCTTGACTACGACGTTAAAGCAATCATGCAGGTATGTGTCTATTAGAGCTAGGCATAATTTCTTGTTACTCAGCTCATACTTAACTCGAACAATTATGTACTTGTTATAGTTAATGTTATAGTTAAGTCAAAGAATAAGTATATTAATTTAGTTACTCACAATACAAATCAAGTAATAAATGTCCAGATAATTGCTTTAAACCCTTACTTTATAATTATAGATATATGCAGTTTAAGATTTAATCATATATACAAAAAATTGAATTGTTAATGTTTCAAATAATATATATTAAACTCAATAACTATAGGATAGCATAATTTCGATCGAAATAACTTCTTGATATTTTATTTTGTATAAAATAAACAAATATTTCAAAATATAATTAGTGATCTGAGTTTTTGTTTTCTGTTTTGTTTTATAAATATAATTATAATTTTTTTTTACTCTGGTGGTTAGGATGTTTTGTTCCACTATATATAGTAAATTATAAAGAGATTTTAAAGTGTGAGTTTTAGATTATAAATAGGTTTTTGTATATTCAATTGTTTGAAAAAAAAATTTAACTAATGATCTCAAGCTAAGTCAAGTAATTTACAAGAATTATTAATTTTCATCAATACTTAAAGTATTTGACGTAAACAAAAAAAATTCAAGTATCAAATTTTAATACTTTTACAAGTCAAGTAAAGTAATAATTAATATACGAAAATTAGGCTCAACCGGTCTATATTGAATTGTGTATGCAAATTCAACTAAAAGATTCAATATTCACTTGTTTTAAATTCACATGTAGGGTATATTCGTGGCGGCTGTAGAATCTGTAGCCTTGGAGTTAGAGTGGTTACTAGCCGATCTCATCAAGCATCCAAAAGTTATGAAGAAAGCACAAGACGAAGTACGAAGTATTGTAGTTGGGACAAAACCTAAAATAACCAATAATGAAATAGACCAGATGCATTATCTAAATGTGTAATTAAAGAGACAATGAGACTTCATCCAGCAGGAACAGTTCCAAGAGAAACATCATCTAAGTGGATAAAAGTCGCAGGCTACGATATTCCTCCCAAAACCAAAGTGTTAGTCAATCTTTTTGCAGTTCAACGTGATCCTAAGAATTGGGAAAATCCTGATGATTTTAACCCTGAAAGATTCTTAGACAAGAACATTGAGTTTATGGGACATAAAGGTTATGCTCCATTTGGGTTTGGTCGGAGGAATTGTCCTGGAATGGCTTATGGTAATGCGTTGTTAGAGGAGATTATAGTGAATCTTTTGTACCGGTTTGATTGGAAGATGGGTGATGGTTCTAACCGGAAGAGCTTAATATGGAGGAGATATGTCAATTTGTTGTTGCAAAGAAATACCCTATCAAGATGGTTCCAGTTCAAAGGTTTTCATAGTAACGCATGTGGTTTATTATATGAGGCCAATACATTTTGTTTTTTGTTATTAGTGGAATTAATTACTTTTCGAATAATAAGGCGTTATATAAAGATTAACGTCTTATAAATACGGAACTTAATGTTATTAAATAAAAGAATAAGACAGTTTTATGTTTTTTTTGGACGATATTTGAACCATATTGTAAAACACACTTCATAAAGTTTTTGTTTAGTTTTATTTTTTATGTAATAGGAAAAGATCGAATTTCTTGTTGTCCCTAATCATTATATAACCATTATATTGAGAACAATTCCATTGCCATTGTGTAGTTTTGCTTATTATATAACCATACAATTACAGAAAGTATTCTACCAACTTTGTTTTTTTTTTTATCAACTAGCCTAGTGGCTTTTAAATACCGCTCCTACAACTGCAGGTATGAGGTTCGGTCTCTGGTACCTTGAGAATTTGTAAAGTGATAACACCACTGAGCCACATGTCCTCGGCTATACCATTTTAGTTAATCAATTGTTTTTCTTTTTAATAGGCTTTTAGTACTTTACCAAAACAATATGGGCTTCCTATTAAAACAATATGGGCTATTCTTGTCACTCTTTAGTTTACAAAAATTACAAAAGGAAGTGACATTTCGATTACGATTTTTTAGTTGAAAATATTCGAGTACGATTTGTATCATCGAGTTCAAGTGATCTGACACAGTATTTTTGTTTCAAATTATTATTTTTATTGAATACGTATTTTGTGTGAACTAATTTTTACTTTTTATATTATATGACTAAATATCTTAAAAGTTGGTTACTCATATTTGCATGTGTTTTAAACAATAATTTATTTTTGTCAATAATAAAAATCTACAAATCCTATCCGAACGTCAAAAACCATTAAAACTTAAAACATTAATCATTTAAAAATTACACGATTTGAAATTAACCACTTGATTCTTATGTTAGAAAAATGATAAATATGAATTCTACGATGTTTTGAAAGAACATCTTTAGGAGTTTTTGCTTTTAAAAATAAAATTTGAATTTTTCTATGCATTTTATTAATTATTTACTCTTTCTGTTCTTTAATATTTGATATATTAAAAAAATTACACATACTAAAAACTTTCAATAGTTAATTTTATTAGTGTATAATTTCTCTCTCTCTATAATATACATTTTTAATAACTCTACATTAATAGTAATTCTAGTAAATTTAATTACTATTTTTAGAAATTAAAATTTATAATCATTAATTATTTAAATTTGCATAAACACCTTATACATAAATAATTTTATTTTATTTTTTAAAATATTAATATTTTTGAAACAGAAGGAGTATAAGATATAGTGGATTGTTATACTTAGAAAGTGATTAAATATAGTATAGAATCCACTATATTTTATAATTGACGTTATTAAGTTACATCGGTTTAGAGTTTGATGTACGTGAATATATAGGGGCATATATATATGAAACATTCAAATAGTATGATTCTTTTTATTAATATATATATATATATGTATATATATATATATATCTGTTTCTAATGTAAGAATTAATAAAAACGGTCATACTATTTTTGATTGTTTGCTTTTTTTCCCTCTGTGACATCAACTATTTTGACCGTTGCTCTGTGTCATGAATTGTTTTAATTATCTGATTATCGCTAAGTCAAATGATTACTAAGTAATTTGCTTTTACAAATGATATAGTTTTTTTACTACGTAATCGTTAACCAGTTAATACTTCACAACAATAACAGAGTAATTCATTCAATAATTATACATTATATATTGCGGTCATTTTTTTTATATGACTGAATAAAAATATTATTCTTGGGTAAAATGAAAACTAAAATATATAATAAAAAAAAAGTGGTAGGTACTTTCATCAACCATGATTACTTTTTGTAATAATAAAAAGGATACATTATTTGATTATTATTAGCCTTTGAATTAAACAAACGTGGAATAACGGATATGGAGCCTACCGTAAAAAGAGACCGGCAACTGCTGGAATTTCTCCTGATATATCTCGAACGCCGGCCACTCCTCGGGTTGATTGAGAATGTGCCACACCGTCTCGGAGCCCGTAGACACCTCCACCTCTAAAATTTGACGCTCGACTAATGCCTCCAGAGCCCGAATGACTGCTTCCACCTCAGCATGTAGTGTCGTAAGAAAACGGTAACCTTGCTCTGATCCCAATAATAATCCATCAACTGAATCTGGAAAGGAAATCCACCCGAATCCAGAATACTGATTGGTGTCTTTCCAGGAAGTGTCCACAAAGCATTTATATCATGTGAACGACTGATTGGCTGTGGTAGGGAAAATCATTGCCGACTTAGATGAATCGACCTTAGACCTACAAAAGCTTATCGGAACCGTAGACCCAGTACGAGCAACAAACCATTCTTTATATTCAGAAAGTGTTATTTGCAACACTATTCTAGGATCTAAATCAATATTCGAAAAACAAAACCCATTTCTAAACTTCCAAATATGCCATATGATCCACAGGAACATTCCACAATCCCACCGAACTGGGATTCGCGACCATAAATAATCTAGGTTAGCCCAGATTGACCCTCCCGGGAACACCCCCGGGCCTGAAGGTACAAGAGATAAAGCACAAACTTGAAGGGCCGAGGGATAGTCAAAAAGTATATGAATTACCATCTCGGACTCTGCCGCACACCGCGGGTACCGAGAATCTCCGCCAAGACCCCTTCTGGTCAAATTATTAAACAATGCTATACACCCTGTCAAACTCTGCCAAATAAAATGCTTTATTTTATTTGAACAATTTAAATTCCAAGTTTTCTGAAAGAAAATATCAAAGAAGGGTCCAAATTGAATATGATATTCCCCACTTCGTGCACCCAATAGGGAATAACCTGACTTAACCGAATATCTCCCAGATTTTGAAAAGTGTCAAACCCACTTATCTACTCTTGGGCCCTTTGGAATACGAATGGCCAATTAGTTGGACATCTTGGGGCTCAAAATATTGTCGAACCAACTGTTCATTCCATTGCCCAGTACGGTGATCAATGAATTGGTCAACCGTCAAATCCGGAAATACACATAAATCAGACCAAAATGATGGTCGTGGGTAGACATCCGGAATCCAAGGATCCCTCCACACTCTAATCTGTTTACCGTCACCTATCTTCCTAATTAGTCCTGAAATGATCAAACGTTTGCTAGATATAAGGCTACGCCAACCATATGATGATCCCGCAAGTGGTTGTACTTCCAACAAACTCTTATCTCTATAATATTTCCGTTTTAAAACTTTATACAAAAGTGAATCAGGAACCTCTAGTAGTCACCACAATTGTTTAGCCAATAACGTCGAATTGAAATCTTCTAACACACGGAAACCCAATCCTCCTTTAGACTTAGGCTGACATAAATCTTCCCATTTTTTCCAATGAATGCCTCTAGATGGGCCATAACTTGCCCACCAAAACCGTGCCACAATGGATTGAACTCTCTGTAATACCACTTTAGGCAACGTGTAACATGTCATCACATAAGTTGGCAACACTATTAGGATTGACTTGATTAAAATCTCCTTTCCAGCCCTAGATAGAAACTAGGTTGTCCAGTTGGTTACCCGGTTTTCCAATTTCTCAGCCACATACGCAAAGAATTTCGTCTTAGACCTACTATATTTCTGATGGTGTCTATATCCTCTTGCCCTACACTTTTACCAAATTGAATTGATGACTTGTCAAAATTAATTTTCTGCCCCGAAACAAGTTCATACTCCTTAAGAATATTAATTATCTGTGTAGCCTCCCCCGGGGTTGCTTTACAGAAAAACACTGTATTGTCCGCGAACAATAAATGAGAGATTGTCGGGCTAGTCCGTGCAATCCTGATTCCAGTAATAAGACTATGAACTACAACCTTATTTATTTTAGCTATAAGTACTTCTGTGCACAAAATGAATAAGTACGGTGACAGAGGGTCCCCCTGACGTAAGCCCCAGTGTGGCTTAACTCTGCCTCTGGAACCCCATTAACAAGTACTGAGTACTCCACACTAGTAATGCACCACATAATGCACCGTATCCATTTGTCACCAAATCATAATCTCAGTAACAAAGACTCTACAAAATTCCATTCCACCTTATCATAAGCTTTGCTCATGTCTGTTTTTATTGCCATGAAATTATCCTGCACCGAACTATTTTTTCGCAGAGCGTGGACCATTTCCTGAGCAGATTAGACGCCCAACCACAAATACTGATTGCGTTTCCGAAACTAGCTTTGGGAGAACTCGTTTCAAACGCAGACATAAAATCTTAGAAATAATCTTATAACTAATATTACATAAACTAATTGGACGAAATTTTGTCATATTAGTAGGTCGAGGTATCTTTGGAATAAGACAAATATTTGTCTTATTTAAACATTTTTCAAACACTCCCCTCGCCGAAAAATTATTTACCAAAGTTACCAAATCCGTTTTCACGAAATCCCACGAATATTGATAAAACTGGGCCGTCATACCATCCGGTCACAGAGTCTTATCTGGATTCATCAAAAATAGAGCATTTTTTACTTCTAGTTCATCTACTGGCCGCATCAATAATTGATTATCAAAATCCATAATTCTAGGTTCAATTTCCTCAACCTGAACATCGAGTAGCCCGTTACTCGAAAAAAGCTGAGTAAAGTATGTCGTTGCTTCGAGGACTATTTCTGAGTTTTTACATACCCACGATCCATTCCCATTAACTAACCCAGTTATTCTATTTTGTGCTCGTTTTTGCTTAACTTTGGCATGAAAAAATTTTGTATTATCATCACCTTCCTTTAACAATTGATTTCTACTTTTCTGTTTCCAGTAGATCTCCTCCTCAAGATACACCTCTTTTAACTTGTTGTTAGCGTCTACAAAACCGACATAGTCCACTGTCAAACCACCAGTATAACCATCTACCAATCTTCGCAAATCGATAATTTTTTGTTGCCCTGACTAAACATTTGCCCATCGCCAGTGGGAAATTTTTCGACACATTTTTTTATTTTAACTGAGAAGGACTCATCTCGATACGAGCGGCCACCTTGGCTAGACCAACTACGTTCCACTATATCGCGAAAACCTTTTTTCTCTAACCATCGTTTATCAAAACAAAATCGTGAACGTCGTTCAATATTATCATGCTCTTGAAATTTACCAAATATTGGTCCATGATCGGAACCTATCATTTCTAGATAATGAATTTCTCCCAACGAGAATTTATCATGCCAATCATCGTTACCGTAAGCCTTATCCAGAATACACCGAACTATTCCATTACTACGTACACTCCGCCAGGATAATGAATTACCTACTTTCGGGAATTCCATCATACAACAATCTCTCAACATCTGATTAAAAGGTAGAAAGGACTTCATACTCCGTGGGACCCCCTGCTTTTCATGATTCCCCGTAATCTCATTAAAATCTCCCCTAATAATCGAGGGCCCTATTCTCGATGTACCCATCCGGATTAGTCTTTCCCAAACATGAAGTCTATTTCCCCGCATCGGTTCACCATATCATAAGTTATGTGTGACGTAACATTAGTGATGTCTAATAAAAGGTCTATCATATTCTTATCTTTATAATTAATGTGAACATTAAAATTATCTTTATACAATAATGCTAAGCCCCCACTAATACCAAATGGTTCCACTGTTGTTAGGTAATTATATCACAAATGTAATTGAATTTGCTCCAATAACTGATATTTATTTTTTGTTTCAGATAAAAATAAAAATTCTGGTTTACAAGACTTCCAAATATCCCGAAAGTAATTTATTGAGAGTTTATTGCCTATTTCTTGACAATTCCAACAAATAAATTTAAACTACATAAATTTAAAACTTCATAGAGCTTTTTTCCTGCTCCTTATGTTTGCCATCTTTTGGCTTGGCTATCCTTGGTGTCACACGAGATGAAACCGCACCAACTATAACAAATTTCTTCGTAAACACTCCCCTCAGCGAAGTTAAAAGTCTAGGACCAGGTTTCACCACACCCGAAGGTGGTTTAACTGAGTGTGCTGCCTTGTATTTCTGCAACTTAGTCGCTATATTCTCATGTACTGCAGACTCCTCTTCCACCGTCAACTCTTGTTGGCTACTTAAGTCAGCCTCCAAAGCGAATTCCTGTAATTATTTAATCAGTGATAATATCTAAGTAAAATCAAATATTAATAAATTAGTACCGGTCCATGCAGGCTTATGATGATTCACATACACTTATTGCATCTTTGAAACTTGTGTGAAAGTCATTTATATCGTGTTAAATAAATCTAAAAGATATTGCGACACTACTGCTAAGTAAGGCTGTTCATACAGATTGGCCTTTCGTCTCATTAATAGTTCAATTCCAAATTTAAAGATAATTTCGGACTCGTCTCGTCTAGTGGATGTAATATATTTTGACCAAACGAGTTTGAATGGCACCCTTTAACGAAAAAAAAAACCGAAGACTTTAACTAACACACACCCATCAAGACAAAACCCAAAAAAATAAGACAAGAAGACTTTGAATATATAGATACATTTTTGTGTAGCCCCATTTCCGAGTAGTGTTCAATTGATAAAGAATATAATGTTTAAATAACTAGTCAATTCTCAACTTATTATAACTTGACGAAAGAAAAGACAGATTTTTTATGATAAATAATAGAAAAAATTATATCAACCACATAATCTAAAAAAAAATTAAACAATTGATCAATAAAATTTGATCTATAAATCAAATTCATCAACAAATCTATTTACAAATTTGGAAATGCAGATAACACCCGTAATATTTTGAAATATAAAATTTTATATAATATTTGACCATATTAAAATTTAGTTGGACATTTTCCAAAATTATGACATCCTACTAATTAAAATTCAGCAGCTATATATACATTATATTAATTTTATTATTTTAAGGTTGAATTCTTATCAATTTTGGTGGTAAATGATCTACCTAATAACTTTTTAGTATTAGGGTTGACCGCTCTTTATTACTCCATCCATTTTATATTATTTATCATTTTACAATTTTTCACACATATTAAAAAATAGTTAAATATTCTATTATGCATTTGATTAATTGAGTATTAGAATTCCAAACCATTAATACTTTATATATTTAATTAGGGGCAAATAAGATCATTTTATATTAAAAATGCATTAGAAAATGAAAATGACAACTAAAATGAAACAATTTTTTTTAACATATAATAACAAGTAATATGAAACGGATGAAGTATATGTTATAAATTAAAAAAAGGTTTTATAATAAACTTTAGAATATGAATTGAGCATTTTCTATCCAATTGTTTAGAAAATATATTTTAAAATTCTTTTATATTTTATCCTGATTTTGATAAAAATATTTTATAGATTTGCTACTGTTCAAACTTATAACTAAATTTTTTTTTTAATTATTATATTATAACAAAGTGAAATCGAATTTTAGATGTTTACATTTATTTACGTATGGAACTGAGTAACGTTTGACGTTCCGAAGATATTAAGACCATCAGCATTGAAGGTTCAGAGCCAAAACGGGCTCAAGTTCATAGGCCCAAAAACATTAAAAATAATGTTTAATCCGCCCAAATTCGAAGAACCGGTTCGCCAGGGGGAACCCGTAAGATACGGGTTCACGCCACGTGGCGAAGCGTAATTGAGCCATTTTTCGGTGGAGAAAGCGCTGCCTTATCCAAGTCTCCGCGTATCTCTTCATTTCCCCTCTTTAGCGAAGAAAAAAAAGGGGTTGGGGCGATTCTTTGATTCTTCGACTTCCGGCTCCTTCTCATCCAAATCTGCGATAAAAATGTAAGTATGGACTAGATTAGTCAATGTTTTGTTTCGATTTGAGTGTAGAAAGCGAGTCTAGGGTTCGAATCGATTTGGGTCTTGAAGTGAGTCTAGGGTTCAAATCGATTTGGGTCTTGAAGTGAGTCGAGGGTTTGAATCGAATTGGGTCTTGAAGTGAGTCTAGGGTTCGAATCGATTTGGGTCTTGAAGTGAGTCTAGGGTTCGGATCGATTTGGGTCTTTTGATTGAGTGTTTGTAAATTGTTCTTTCAAGTATGATTTTGGGTTCGTTTTAGGGTTTCGTATTCGAACATCGGCCTTTGAAATCGTATCTTGTGTAGCATTCTGAGGTTTTTGATCACATAGTTTCGTTGGTTTAGCTTCAGGTTTTCTTAGACAGCATGGTTGGTAGCTAGTAATTGTTACTTTTGCAATGCAGTTGCAGATCCTGAAAGTTTGTTGGAGGAGAAAGAAGCGTTATTAAACACTGAAGGACAGAGGATGTCTGATCATTCAATTGATAAGTTAGAAGGTATTTTGTTACTGAATTATCTATTTTACTCTTTCTTCTCGTAGTAAATCTTCTTAGCTAAACGTGCATGCATAAACACTCACTTCATGCTTTGTGCCACAAAATTGATAATTAGAATATTAGAGTCATAGTCTTAACTAGTTAGGGAGTGTACCTGGCTTGATCCAAAGCTTAGTCTTATGTGCAGACACTTGAATGAATCTAAAAGGTTTCTGTGCAGTAAATAGTTACAGCAATGACGTTTTATGAGGAGGTATCTCAATTTCATGTCTAGATGTTTGTCATTTTTCTTGCTTACTATGACACACCTTGCCTTAAATTGTTTCTGCCTATTTTGTGGCCTCGTTATGTTGAAGACTTTTATCTGTTTTGTGGCCTATAAAATTAGAGTTTATATATTTGTTAGGTTTCGGGTTAAGTATTATGTTCCCTTGGTTCAGTTTGACGTAGCAAAGATAAATTTTAGGTCCAAATAATCTCCAACTCCATAAGGAAAAGACATGAGTGTTATTGTATGTGTCTTTTTTTATTTGTAACAACACTGTAAGTATTATGTCTGATTAGTACATTTTCAGGTGACAGACCAGAATTTGGACATTTGGGAGGACAGTCCAGCTGAGCAACCTGTCAGGATCAACTAAGAGGTATGTAGATTCACTTTTCTGTTTCTGTCTGTGATGTATTTCTCATTAGAAATGTGAAGATTCATTTGTAATGTAATTGGTTTTGTGTAGTATCCAATATCTTCATCAATTAATTATGGATAAAAATTTATGAACATGCTCTGTTGGTAGATTAACATTAATGAACATGAGCTGTTAATGTAATTAACTGTATTAGAGTAGCATTCATGAACATGAGCTATTAGATGGATTTGTGAGTTGTTCGTGTCATTTTGTACTGGAGATTTGTGAGCTCTATGTGTGGCTATTGACTGATGTAGTATTAAATTTTGACTGATGTAGTATTAAAATTTGAGACTTTAACTGATGTAATTAAAATTTGTGAGTCTGGATTGCCTTATTGACTGATGTAGTATAAAAATTTGATACCAATTATACATTGCTATTCTGGATTTTGGTCTTAGCACTCGTTTTTGCTAGTTAGGTTTTTAGAAAGCTGAAACCTTCTCAAGTGATTTATGTGAGTAGCTTAGTTTTTGATATATAGTTAGTTTGCTGTGAGAAATGGATCGTAGATGAATGTTGCAGTTGATGACTGTTGGACCTGTGTGATTTGCTGTCATTAACCTGTGTGATGCATGTTGATTTGCTGTCATTAACCTGTCAACTAAATGAATGTTGCATGTTGATTTGCTGTCATTTGTTAGTAGGTTTATGTGATGAATGTTGATTTGATGTGTTTTGAATGCTAAAACTTGTTTATAAACTGAACCAACCTTAATCTAAGAACAAAAACAAACCTTAAAAAACACCAACCAATCGCAAAACTCAAAACCTTAAAAACACAACCAAAATCAAAACTCAGAACCGTAAACCTAAATGGAGCCTTCTTCTTTGCATACCTCGGGGTTTCTCAACCTATTAGCTAGCCAGAGCAGTCACACTATAGACGTAGAGACCTCTGAGTTTCCTAGGTTTAGTAGCCAGAGCTCAGAAGAGCATACTAAGGTTGAAAGGAGAAAGTGGACACCAAAAGAAGATCTTGTCCTCATCAGCGCTTGGCTCAACACCAGCAAATATGCTATCGTTAGTAATGAACAGAAAGGAAGAGCGTTTTGGAAGAGAATTCAGGAGTATTTCAATTCAAGCCCTTAAGTAAGTGAATTAGCTCCTAGAGAGGCAAGTCACTGCAAGCAAAGATGGGGAGAGTGAACGCAGAGGTGTGCATGTTTGTGGGAAGCTATGAGGCTGCTGTAAAGGACCAATCAAGTGGCCAAAGTGAGAACGATGTCATGAAGGCTGCCCATGACATCTTCTACAACGACTACAAGATCACGTTCATCCTTGAACATGCCTGGAGAGAACTAAGGTATGATCAAAAATGGAAGTCAACTTGTTTGGTGAAAGATGGTTCAAAGGAGAAGAGGAAAGAAGCTGTGGAGTGAGACATGGAAGAGGTCAGACCTCCTGGTGTTAAGGCTTCCAAATCAGCCAAACACAAGAAGAATGGGAATGAGGCAGAAATGGACAAATGGGAGAGCATGCTTGCTGTGAAAGAGAACATATCAAAGCAGAAACTGCTTGATCATCTCCTTTCAAACACAGATAGACTTTCAGATATAGAAGTGTCCCTGAAGAACAAACTCATAGCTGATATGCTTTAATTGATTTGTATGTGTTTATGTGTACTAGTAGAAATCTGATATATTTGGTGCATTGTTTACTACTAACTTTGTGTTTGCAGGTTTACTAATGTATTTGGACTTACGAGATGGTGAAATCTGATCTATTTGGTGCATTGCATTATTCTGATCTATTTCTCTTTGTTTTTGCAGGCTAGAATCACAGATGGGAAGTGTAGAATCACGGTTGTGGGAAGTGTTGAATCACGGTTATTCTGATCTATTTCTCTTTGTTTTTGTCTCTGTGTCTACTAATGTACTTACAGTTATGGGAAGTGTAGAATTTTGTTTGTTTCTACACTTTTCTTTCATTCACGGGATAAGTTGAGTGTAGAATTTTGTTTGTGTCTACACTTTTCTTTCTTTCTGCAACTGTACTTGCACTTACGAGTTTAATGTAATGTGTGTTGGACTTGATTTTTTTGTGTTTGGACTTCCTCATCGAATCCTTTATTTAAAGACTAGACTTTTTTTCAAAAGCAGCCAACTCAAAATTTTCTATAAAATTTTCTCTTTCGCAGGTCCTCTTTACCTCAAAATCTGATCTTCCACAGCTCATCTTTACATATCTATAATCAACCTCCAAAAATTCTATTACCAATCTCTAAAATTATCAAAGTCAAAAATGTTTTCATCATCCTCAAATGAAATAGATTCAAGTTTTGAAGAACGTTTTGAGGATATGTTCGACCAACGTTTTGAGGAAATCTTTGATCAAAGTTTTGCCAAAAAGCCAAAGAGACGAGCTTATATCGAGAGGCACCGAGAACAAGGACATAATCTATTATGGACCGACTACTTCAGTGAACATCCTACACACCCACCTCATATGTTTAGGCGGCGTTTTCGAATGAACAAGCCATTGTTCCTTCATATAGTTGACCACCTCAGTAATGAACTTCCATACTTTCAGCAAAGAAGAAATGGACATGGAAGGTACAGGTTATCTGCACTACAAAAGTGTTCAGCAGCTATACGTATGCTGGCTTATGGTTAAGCGGGAGATACGACTGACGAATATCTCCGACTTGGTGAAAGTACAACACTTTTATGTCTGCAAAATTTCACTGCAGGGATAATACAACTATTTGGAGATGAGTATCTAAGACAACCTACACAAGAAGATCTTCAACGATTACTCGATATTGGAGAGGTACGAGGGTTTCCAGGGATGATAGGCAGCATCAACTGTATGCATTGGGAGTGGAAAAACTGTCCAACAGCTTGGAAAGGCCAGTACACACGTGGTTCAGGAAAGCCGACAATTGTCTTAGAGGCTGTAGCCTCACAAGATCTTTGGATATGGCACGCATTTTTTGGACTCCCAGGTACCCTAAATGATATTAATGTTCTTGACCGGTCACCTGTTTTTGATGACATTTTACAAGGTCGCGCTCCAAAAGTTAAATTCAAGGTCAACGGCCACAACTATCGTATGGCATACTAGCTTACCGACGGTATTTATCCGAACTGGTCAACCTTTATCCAATCCATCCCACTTCCTCAAGGTCGTAAAGCAGAGCTATTTGCTGAGTGTCAAGAAGCCGTCAGAAAAGATGTCGAACGGGCTTTTGGCGTATTGCAAGCTAGATTTGCAATAGTTAAAAAGCCAGCTTTATTATGGGACAAGGAAAGCTTAGGAAAGATTATGAGATGTTGTATCATACTGCACAATATGATAGTAGAGAACGAAAGAGATGGATGCACTCAATATGATACATCAGACTTTGAAGTTAGGAGAATCAAGCAGAAGTTTTGAGGTGAATTCTTCGTACTCTACGGACATCCCTTCCAATCTCGGTAATATGCTTAGCATTCGCAATCAAATTCGTGATCAATGTATACATAATCAATTAAAAGCTGATTTAGTTGAGAATATTTGGCAAAAATTTGGTCGTGAAGAATAATTATTTTTGTATGTTTATAAATTCTCATTGTAATGAATAATAATTTCTTTAAAAAATTTAAAATAAATAAATTTATTTCTAAGAACCCCATTTTCGTGTTCACTAATGCATAAGCAAAATACATACGGGTTCTTCACTATTTCTGACCCCACCAAATATTAATAAAATATTCCTATGAACTCCAAAGGGGGTTCAGTAATGTGGATACTCTAAGGAAAAAAACCACTGTCCTAGATTTTTTCCATTGACTTTGACTTGACTAAAGTTGCAATAAACAAATTATTTGTATGCTTGCTTGAACATTGTTTCCTTGAAATTCAACTTTCATACAAAGAAAATAATAAATTAATTGTTTAAGATAAAGTAAAGACTGCGATTTGTGACCCAAAAAAAAGATTGCGATTTGGAGTATAATCAGAAAGTCTAGTCTAGTCCTCTCTGTAGCCCTGCAGCGTAACTTATCTTCTTCTTCTTCGTCTCTTGTTTTGTTTGTATATTGATGAGATATATATCAATTAGCTCACCATTTTTGACTAAAATCTCCACTACTACGTCACTCTATTTACTGCTATAAATACAACACTTGGTTCAAGCCAAAACCATCCCACCAAAACCTCAAGATCAGAGTAAAATCATGGACCTTATCACCATCTTCAACTCAAATCCATTCCTTCTAACTCTTTTAGCGTTGTTCCCAATTCTCTTCTTCAAACTTTTCAAAGAAAATATCAAATCAAGCAAGTTTAACCTTCCTCCGTCACCTAAAAAGTTTCCTTTCATTGGAAACCTTCACCAAATCGGTAACTTACCTCACAAGTCACTCTATGACCTTTCTCTAAAGCATGGATCTCTCATGTTCGTAAACCTTGGAACAACTCGTTACCTTGTGGTCTCATCAGCTGAAGCTCTTGAGGAGATAACGAAGAATCACGACATTGATATCTCGAATCGACCCGCAATCACTAGCCTTAATCCTTTGAAGGGTAATGGTCAAGACATGGTGTATCATCCTTATGGAGATCACTGGAAGCAACTAAGAAAAGTCGGTGCTCTTCATCTCTTGAACAAAAACGCCGTGAATCGATTTCAGTTAATGAGAGATGAAGAAATCTCAAGTATGTTGGAGTCACTTAATGTTTCAAACGGAAAAGGTGAGGATACCGATATGTCAGATATGTTCAATGCTGTGGTTACCAATATCTTTCATAGATCGTTCACTGGTGGCAACCAAAGAGAAGAGAGTGCAACGAGGAAGTTTTTGGATTGGGATCTCAAATTTAAGAAGCTTATGGGATCTTTATGTGTTGAAGATATCTTCTCGAGTTTAGCTTGGATCGATAGACTCACTGGTTTTACAAGTCTTTTAAAGAGTACTTACTCGGAGTTGGATGGTTTTATGGAGAACCTCGTTAATGAAAGAGAGAATAATAGTTATGTAGATGTTCTTCTTCGTCTACGAGACAACGATAAATTTGACTACGACGTTAAAGCTATCATGGAGGTATGCATGTACAATTGGGTTGACTCTTTTTCTTTTCTTTTATAGTCTTGGCGATAGTTTTTAGTCTGTGGTGGTGAGTTATTGAAACGTACAAATCACTATGCCTAAGTCCAATGTCCAAGAAAATAATATTTAAAGTTTTTAGGAAGCGTTGAACCCAAAATCTCTCTTGATTTTTTACACCCTCAGATTTTTTTCTTTTTTGTCAACTAGCCTACTGACTTTTAAATCCCACTCCTACTTTGCAGGTAGGGGTTCGATCCCCAATTTTAATTTTAGTATCACTAGATTATCCCCAGGTCCCAGGTTTTGTGGGGATTGTTGGATGTATAAATCATGGAATCTTTGTAGCGGGGTCTCTCCATAGGTTTCTTCACATTAAAATATATAAAAAACAAACAATATATTATTCTAATGAAAAAGGAAGATAATCAATTCTCATTTGAAAAATTAAGAAAATCCCTTAAATTTTTTCTCATGCGACACAAGTCCTCTTATAATAGTCCAAAATAATATCATTATAATTTAATTTTCTAGTAGTTTAGAATATAAATAAATCATTTATATAATTTTATCTTTTAATAAATTATAAAATATTATTATCTATCTAATAAAATCCATTATACATAAGCTTAAATTATATATCAATATTACAATTAATTAGTAAAAATTAATTTAGTAAGATAATATTAAATTAATGTCTTAGTTAAAAAAAATTATTGAACATTTTAAAAATCAAACAATATATTGTAAAAATTATATATAATTATTATTTATTAATATTATATTAGTGAAAAACTTAGTGAAAAGACCAATACTAGTATAGAGTATTTAAAATAAAACTTATAAATAATATTACATTGATAAGAGATTTAATGGTCTTTCACCACTATAGATGCTTTAAGTCTAATATCCATTTGCCAGAAAATAATATTTAAGGTTTTACAAGGGTATTAAATCTGGAACCTATCTAAGTTTATACTCTAAGTTCCTAGTCTTAATTCCATTAGGTTACTATTGTCTGGTCGAGTTCGAGTTGACACATTACTATATAATATGTCTCTGATATTGAATTACTCTTGATTGAATTGTAGGGTTCATTTGTTGCGGCTATAGAATCTGTAGCATTGGAGCTTGAGTGGCTATTATCCGAACTCATTAAGAATCCTGAAGTTTTGAAGAAAGCTCAAGAAGAAGTACAACGCATAGTTGGAACCAAATCCAAGATAACCAATAGTGAAATAGAGCAAATGCATTATTTAAAATGTATCATTAAAGAGAGTTTGAGGCTGCATCCTCCAGGCATAGTTCCAAGACAAACATCATCAAAGTGGATTAAAGTTGGTGGCTACGATATTCCTCCAAACACAAAAGTTTTAGTGAATCTCTTTGCTGTCCAACGTGACCCTAAGGATTGGGAGAATCCAGATGAGTTTATCCCTGAAAGATTCATGAAAAAGAATATTGATTTCATGGGAAACAAAGGGTACGTTCCTTTTGGGTTTGGTCGAAGGAACTGTCCCGGTATGGCTTATGGTCTTGCGTTGCTTGAAGAGATTTTTACCAATCTCTTGTACCGGTTTGATTGGAAGATGCCTGACGAGTCTAGTCCAGAAAAGCTTAGTATGGATGAGGTTTCTCAATTTGTCGTCACAAGAAAATATCCTCTGAGGCTTGTACCTGTTCTTCGGGCAGGTGACAATTGATGGATGTTGTCACTTTGTTTAGTAGACGTGTAATGATTTACTGTGTAATAAAGTATATTTTAATATGTTTAATAATATGAATAATAATGAATGGATGTTTATTACGACATAAGAAACATACTGATGTATCCTTATATATTAAAGAAAGTATTTTTTGGACTCGTGTCATCTCCACAATTTTATGGTCGAATTTTGATTTATTTAATTCAATTGATTCAATACATGCCACTTTATTCTACTACCATACATTCTATTCCGAAAATTCACTTATTTACATTTTAAACTTCTTTATTTCTTATTTTCGATCTATTTTGTAATTAATTATTTTTCTTATGTCTTATTTATTCAAGATAACCATTATTTATAAAATATAATATATCCATAAAACTTTTTGAATTTCTTCATTCCTTATTTTCGATTTATTTTCGTAATTAATAAAAACAAATCATATATAATAATTACACAATACAAAAAGACCAGAAATAGAATTTATCCATATAAAATTTTGAACTTTTTCAATTTATTTTTGTAATTAACAAAAACAAAATCATATATAATAATTACATATATGATTAAAAAAACAGAAATAGAATATATCCATACAAATTTTTGAACTTCCTCATTTCTTATTTTTGATTTATTTTCGTATATAATAATTACAAAATAGAAAAAAATCAGAATTAGAGTATATCCATAAATTCAGAAAAACTTATGAAACAGAAAATATCCATAAAAAATATGAACTTCCTTTTTTCTTATTTTTGATTGAAGCTATTTTGTAGGAAATAGAATATATCTTTAAATTAAAAAAAACAAAATCGGAAATAGAAAATATATAAGGGATCTCACAAAATCATATATAATAATTACATCTCTATCGATGAATCCCTCGGCAAAACAAGGTTCTCTCATTCTATCTCAAATATATATTTTTTGTTTTTTGTGGATTAATCAATTTCTTAACAAGTAATACCCACACTTAGTACAATTTTTTAATAATTTTTTTTATTATATTAACTACTTAATTTATGAAAATTGCTTCTTTTAATTTTCTTTTCTTCTTATAAATTTCTATAAAAGTTAAACCGTCTGTTACTAAGGTTTTAATAGGTTTTTTCTTTCAAAAAAAATATTTAAAAAAATTAAATGTACATTTCTTTTCAAAATACATTAAAAAGATTTATTTAATTTGTTGCATTTTTTTACCTATTGATCCCAAGTAAATAGAATAATATTCCAACATTACATCATACATTATTATTTTAAAAATTATCATTTATTGTAATATTTTCTTGATTTGTATATTAACAATTTAAAGCAGGAAGTAACATAAGCGAAATAAATTAATTATTTTACAATTTTATACACTTCATATTCCTTTTATATAAAAAGATTTAGGATACACTAATAACAATATCGTTTTTGTTTCTCTTTTAAAGGTAAATGAGGAAGAATAAATATTCAACCGAAGAGTTGAGAACTAAACGAAATTTGTTTTCAAAGAAACAACGTTTAGATGACACACATACATATATTTATAATTTGTTACTTTATAGATATATCCAAAAAAATCTATTTTTGTTTATTTAAAAAAGTTATCTACTTATTTACAAGTGTTAATGATGCGTCAACTCCTTTCATAAGTCCAAATCAATCACAATTTCTAAATACTCAGTCACCAAGGATTTTGAATGATGTTACAAACTCTAACGAAATCAGAATTCAGCCTACAACTATTGCTAATCAACGAAATGGATCCAAAAGCTATAGTAAGTAAAACCTTTTATACCCTACAAGTTTAAATTCTAAATCCCTTTCATTCCTTAACTATAATATTTTTTACCAAATTCCAATTCGTTTGGCACATAAAATATCATTTTAAGTGCTCACAATTTAATTTTTCAATTGCTCAACCACTAGAATATATAAGTATCACTTTCTATCTTTTATTATTATTAAAATATTTATAAAACATAATGTTATGTTTGTCTATGTCTTATTCATTATAATTTCACAACAATAGTGGCTAATTGGTTGGAACAAGCTATGCCAAGATTATATGTTAATAAAATTCATGCGGACCAACAAAAAAATGCCAGAATCGCCAGAAAATATGCCTTAAATGCCACTAGACAATTGGAATCAAATACCCAAAGTTTGTTTTTATGTTAATCATTTTTCAAACAATATAATCGAATATATTGATGGTATTATCCGGTAGCTCCCAAATTTAAAATTAGATATGTATTTAAATCATTATTATGACGTAATCATTTTTATAACTTTAAATGATATGAAATCAAATTGTTTTCAGGTTTTCATACTCCCATTATCACATCAAATAAAGTCCAACAAAACTCTCATGCTTCAGGTTCAACTTCAACGAATACAAACGGTATAGTTTAATATTATATATTATATTTTTCAAACTCTAACAG
This sequence comes from Lepidium sativum, assembly GCA_023374145.1. Taxonomy (NCBI): domain Eukaryota; kingdom Viridiplantae; phylum Streptophyta; class Magnoliopsida; order Brassicales; family Brassicaceae; genus Lepidium; species Lepidium sativum. Next base: position 6,768 of record JAKUCM010001287.1, on the reverse strand, counting down.
TTAAATTAACTAATGCGTCTATAATTTTTTTTACAAAGTTTATATTCCATCTCCTTCTTCTAATATACATCAATGTAATAGGCCATCTTATTCTAAAGGTATATATTAATTATATGTCGCATTATTTAGGGTAAAGTCCAAAGCTTAGATCAAGGTATTTATATTGAACAACGAAGGAAAACCACAAAAACAAATTATGAATGTTGTTTTCAAAGAAGTCTTCCAAAATCTAGGGTGTGAATTTTTTTAAATATCTGTTTTTAACTTATTTTTAATTCAGCTATAACTCTAAGAATAATCAATTATACAAAAATCTTATCAATATGTAGGCCAAAAAAAGACTAAGCATAATTGTTTTCCGCCATTTTAAGATTCAAAGTATTTTTTTATGAATTAAGTCTAATACATTTGTAATTATTGTAAAAGTCAATATTACATAGCAATTCAAAATTTTTTAAATTTTTATAGTTAATTTTCATATTGTTTAAGCTTCATTTTAATTTCGCGTTTAGCGCGGGTTATCAACTAGTGTATATATATTTGTCGTATGAATGTTTAATTACAGTAGGATAACCGTTATAATTACATCAAAAAATAGGCATCTAAAGCAATCACATAGAAATTACAACGGATAAAACCAAAGAGAGTAACCCAAAGCTAAATATAATTGCCAAAGATCCAAAGAGATGACGCTATCCGCTATTAGGAGCGCACCTGAATTAGCATATCTATTTTCAAAAGTTAATATCCTCCGAAACAAGAGTTCAAATCGGATCTGATTGCAGTTGTGTGGCCACTAAAGGATGGCCATTTTCGAAGTCTGAGAGTTGCTTCTCTAAGATCTGAAATGCTCAACTGCAAGATTACCCTGTTAATTTTCAGATTTGCCATACTTTCCATGGCCCATAACCAAACCTGAATGTGAGCAGCGAGCTCATAGTAGATATGTGTAATGCTTGTTCTTGCATGTAAAGTGATCCTGCCAGCTGAATTGGCTAAAATCCAAGCCCCACTAGCTGGTTTCGTTATTTTATCCCACTTAACCCCTGCAATACATTTATGCCAAGATGATGGTGGCTTTGACCAAGTGTTAAGTGTCTAATCGGTACCTTGTGTAGTTGCTAGGAGGTGCTCTTTGTCAATAATCTGTGTCTGAGACCAAGTAAGGCTATCCTTCCTTATCTTATTGATCATCTAATAGGAACCACTAGTCTTGTAAGGTAAAATTCACGTCGGGAAACTCCCTAATTGTGAATGAATATTATTGATAAGTAGAAATCGAACAACTCTCCACTGGTTGTCTCTCGAGCCAGGGTGTCGGTACCAAAAACAACTCACCAACGAGATAAGAAACTAGGGCAGTAAACATCCTCACCTATTAAAGACTCGATCAAAACAAAGAAACAAAATAAAAGGAAATAGTCCAATAAGCTTAATCAAAGTAGTAAACAACTTAATAATGAAAAAAGGAAAGAGTCTTCTTCAGACTTTGTAGGCTCTTGTGACGTAGTCTTTCTTCTTGTGGCGATGGATGTACACTTTGAAGGGCATATCAATATTCCCTTGTGCAAGACGCAACTTGTCCTAAGTGCATAGGCTGGAAATTGGTCACAGAGGGATGTAACGCGATGCCAAGAGTTCTCGTGAGAAGGCAGGCCGGGGACCATTGAACCAAGGCGATGAGGGTGTCATACTTCATCGTACTTTGTGGAAATGATATGGTATGGGAGTAAGTACTACTTCATCTGCCGGAGAAAAAGAGGCGGGGTAATGGAGAAACCTCATGTGTGGCTCCAAGAACAGGTTTGAGTTAGGACACATGGAATACTGAATGGATTTTGGGATGAGGCTGGGAAGTCGTAGACGGTTAAGCTACCTGACCCACCCGAGCTAACACTTCGTACGAGGCTGTAGTAATGGGCCGCAAGTTTCTGACAAAATCTGCGAGACACTGACTGTTGCCTATAAGGGTCGAAGTTTCAAGAAAAACGGACTCACCTACTTGGAAAGACCAGCTCGCATCTATGGTTTGTCAGCATTATTCTTCATGATAACTTGTGCACGGGTTTAAATTGTGCCTTAATGTTCTGCAGTAATCTCGTCGCGTTCACGCAACGATTGGTCCTAAATCAAAGTTTGTTGTCGAGCCAGGTTCATATCGTAGAATGTGTGGAAGGATCCCGGGCCGTAAACAACTTTGAAAGGAGTGCACTTAAAGTGATGTATGGAAGCTAGTGTTGTACCAAAATTCTGCCCAATGCAAGTACTTAGCCCAAGTGCAAAGATTTCCGGAGGAAAAAAAAAACGTAAGTAAGTCTCGGTACATCGATTCACGACCTCTGTCTGCCCATATGTTTGTGGGTGGAAAGCCGTACTAACCTTCAAGTCTGTCCCGGCTAAACGAAAACATTCACCCCAAAACTTACTCACAAATACCTTGTCACGGTCCGAGATGATGCTCTTAGGGAAGCCATGTAAGCACACCACCTCGTAGATAAACAACTTAGCCCCATCCGCAGCTGAAAACGGGTGACAGAGGTGATAAAATGGGCATATTTGTTGAGTCAATCCACTATAACCATCAACACATTTGACCCATGGGACATCAGAAGACCCATAATAAAGTTCATTGAGATGTTGTCCCAGATTTGAGACGGAATGGGGATGGGTTGAAGCAGCCCTGCGGGTGACAATGTGGAGTACTTGTGCGTTTGATATACTAAACACTCGGCCACAGATTTCTGAATGGTCTTTTTCATAATGCGCCAATGAATGTCTCGTTGTTAAACTTGTGTGGCATTCGCAGATGATAAATGGGATGTGAATGGAGTTCTTCGGAATGAGTAGCCTATTTTTATACCACAAATGATTATCTTGTATGGAAAATTCCCCGTTTCAGCAAAGTACCTTCTTGGAATTGATGTAGCAAGGACTGAATAAAGGTGTTGAAGGTGATTTCTGCATATAATTCTTGCAACTGTAGGTTTGTTGAGATTGTCAATGAGAGAAAAAGTGTTGTTGCGGAACCGGATTCATGATCCACGATTCGGGACAAACCATCGGTTGCCTGATTATCTTTGCCATGCTTGTACTCAATGTCAAAACCGTATGGAAGTAAGCGTGTCAACCAGCGTTGATAGTCTAACGTTATTTCGCATTGCTCTAATAAAAACTTTAAAATTTTATGATCTGTACAAACCAAAAAAGTGACGGCCCAAAAGGTAGTGGCGCCATTTTTGTACCGCGAATGCGATGGCCATCAACTCACATTCATAGACTGGTTTGGCCTAATCTTTTTCCGAGAGACCATAGCTGAAATAAGCAATTGGGTGTAGCTGCTACATTAATATTGCGTTGAGACCAAAGCTTGAGACATCAGATTCAATAATGAACAAGGCATCAAATATCGGTAAGGCCAAGACAGGCACGTATATCATCGCGGTCTTCAATGTATCAAAGGCTCTTTGAGGTGTGTCCGACCAGTTAATTTGATCTTTCTTGAGGAGCTCGGTTAACGGTTTAGCAATAGATCCATAATTTTGGATGAAACATCTATAGTAACCGGTCAGACCCAAGAAGTCGCGAAGTTCTTTCACTATTTTTGGGTACGGCTACTCTTTGACAGCCGCGTTCTTAGATGAATATGTGGCCACTCCTTGAAATGAGGTCACATGGCCGAGGTACTCGACACTATCTTGTGCAAATGTGCATTTCTTCTGGTTAGCAAAGACTTGTTGTTTTTGCAGTACCTCACGTATGTGATTAGCATGTTCCTTTAATGAAGAAATATTTATAAGGATATCATCAAAAAATGAGAAATTTGTAGTGGCCATCATGAGTGTGGAACGTTGTTTTTTCAATATCAGTCGTGTGCATTGAATCTGATGATAACCGGAGCGTAAATCCAATTTTGATAACCACTTGGCACCATTAAGCTCATCGAGTAGTTGATCGATCATGGGAATTGGAAACTTGTTCGGTATCGTGGCTCTATTGACCCCGCGGTAATCAACACAGAAGCGCCAACTCTGGTCTTTCTTCTTCACCACGAGTGTTGGGCTAGAGTACAGACTACGACTAGGACAAATAGTTCCTACCACAAGCATCTCATTCACAAGCTCGTTCATAGCTTCTTTGTGAGCATGAAGATTACGGTAAGGTCGGACATTAATCAGATCTATCCCTGGTTTCAACACAATACGGTGCTCCCGGTCTCGCAAAGGTGGTAAGGACTTTGGTGTTTGGAACACCGAGTGAAATTCTTGGAGAACACAAGATATAATAGTTGGAATTTGTGTGTAATGTTGACGGTTTCGTAAGGAATGGAGGGTTTGCGCATGGTTGCAGGGAAAGGCAGAAATGGATGTAGTGACTTAAGTGAGATTTTGGCGAGTAGGAGGTCGTCATCGCCTTTTAGAAGAACATGTTGGCCTTGGTAGTTCAAAGCCAGCTTATGTTCAGCCCAATTAACTTCACAAGTACCAAACGTACGTAACCACTAAATACCAATGATATATGTATTCCTGAGCTCGAGTACTATAAAATCGGCTGTAAAACTGAATCCTTGCATAGCAAATTTAAACGTTTCAACAAACACCAAGACCTTGCACCGTGAATCCATCTGCATGCTTAACTTCCAAGTCTGTCCGCTTTTCGGCTCTCAGCTTTAAACATCGCATCACGGCGGGTGAAATGAAGTTATGAGTGGCCCCATTGTCAAGCATAACGACAATAGAACGATTTCGAGTCATGCCTTTGATTTTTGTGGTCTTTAGGGAATCGATACCAAGCAAGGACTTAAACGACAAAGCGTAACATTCTGGTTCTATTTCTCGTGTCTCTTCCATGAGGTATGAGTCTTCACCCGGCATGTCTAGAATCTCCATAGCACACCCATCTACCATGGTGATAACCTGAAAGAAGTTGTTTGGGAATTCATAGGCTTTGTACCATTTAACCTCGCACTTAAAACATAGTCCTTTGCGCCAAAGAATAGCCATCTATGCATCGGATAATCTCTTTTGTGGTCGAGGTGGCTGTGGAGGAGGTGGTGGTGGTGTCTTCTCTAGCCTGGCTGAGCGAAACTTGCATGGAGTTCGGGCTGAAGGTGAACATATCGTCGATGATTTTGTCACATTTTTGGAGTGGGATGTGACCAATTCGTAAAGAATACTGGATTCCTTTTGTAAAGCCGCTAAAATCATCTCGGGTAGAGTAGTAGGTTTATACATGTTGACAACTTCACAAGACTCTTGTTGTAACCCGTTCATGAATAATCCAATATGTATGCCTTCGTCTATACCCTGATTTTGTGCAGAGAGATCCTCAAAGGCTTGTACATAAGTTGATATAGAACTGTCTTGTCATAAAGCGAGAAAAGGTTGGCTAGGATCATAAAGTTTCTCCCGACTAAACCGAGCAATGAGCCTTTCTATAAAGTCCCCCCCGATCACGAAATCCTCCCCGCAATAATTCAGCATTAAACCAGCCCAAAACTGGTCCAGCGATGCTCACCAAACTTAAGTCTTGTTTTTCTTCTTCATGATACCCTCCGAGTCAAAAGAAATGTTCCATTAGTGAAATCCAGCTGAATGTTTTATCCCCTTGGAATATTGGTAAGTCCAATTTCTTGAATAAAGCGTCACAATTAGATACGGGATTGTAAGGAGGGGCTTGGCATGTGATGTCTCGCCTGGATGCATCACGAACGTAGTATGCGGTGGTGGCGTTGGTGGCGTTGATGGAGCCATAAGGATGGGCAATTTCTCAACTTGCTTGAGGAGCAAGTTCTATATCTGTTGCATAGTATCAATGATTGAATCATGCCTTGAATCCACTGTTTGAAAGCGTTTGTCCATGTTTGCTCTGTTTTCTGAAACAATTTTGGACAAGTTCTCCACAGTGTTGGTCAAAGAAGATAAAATCTTCGTGAGGTCATCGTGTGTTTGCAGCTTCCATGTAGCGGCAATACGGTTAGTCATGAAAATTGCGATTTTCTCGATCCAAAAACGCTCACAAGCATCAGTTTGATAGGAACAACTAGTATTGTAAGGTAAAATTCACGTTGGAAAACTCCTAAATCGTGAATGAATATTATTGATAAGTAGAAATCGAACAACTTTCCACTGGTTGTCTCTCGAGCCAGGGTCTCGTTACCAAAAACAACTCACCAACGAGATAAAGAAGTAGGACAGTGAACATCCTCAGCTTATAAAGGCCCAAACAAAACAAAGAAACAAAATAAAAGGAAATAGTCCAATAAGATTAATCAAAATAAAAGGAAATAGACAAATGTATCTTCTTGTTTTTCTCCAGCAATAACAAATAGTGCAGGTTATGAAAAAAAGAATATGATTCAAACCCGTTTCTTGGCGTATGAACGTTGGAGAGAGCCCAAACTTGGCGAGAGAATGGACATGAGAATATGGCATGGTTGATTGACTCGTCTTCTTGTCTGCAAAGCTGACACCTTGAGTCCAAAGGTTCCATGCCTCGATGCTATATTGTTTCCGCCACTGGGTTAGCATTGTTTAGAGCTATCTAGAAAAAGAACCTTTATTTTAGATGGGGCCAAGATCTTCCATACTTTTGCCTTTACATCATTGATAGATGATTGTTGGCTTGCAATCCCCGGAGTATCATTTTGCTGAGCATGAGAAGCTAACCAGTAACCTGACTTCGTGGAATATGTACCTGATTTTTTATAACACCAACACTTGAAGTCATCTACCGTTGCCACTCGGTTTTTTTCAGAATTATTGCTCTCTC
>JAKUCM010001286.1:0-36561 GCA_023374145.1 Lepidium sativum | reverse complement strand
TAAGTTTGATTCCGCAGAAACACATAATCTTATATAATAAAATTTAGAATTTGGATTTATATATTTGTATATGGACTTTACATTGTTCATATATCAAATAGTTCTAAACTAAATTATTTAAAGTACATCGCGTATCATATATGAGTGGTTCCATATAGAGTCAAATCTGCATCATACAAAACTGTGGCAAAACAAATTCAACACGGAGTATACTTAAAACTACGAAGAGATTATATTCAAAATCTATAAATAATTTTATATATTAATAGCTAAAGTACTAAACCATATATTTAGCTAACTTAGAGATAATAATCAATCGATCAACCAATAGATAGATAGATAACGCTTCCACATTTTTCGTTTGCACTGAGCTCAGCAAACTTTGTGGCCACCAAAATTGTGTAACTAAGTTATAAGTTGAAAATAATTGTCGATAGATTGCATTTTCAATAAACAAGTTTAAGCGGATTTGGAATAGCTGTTTCCGATTAATTAATCATCGAAAACAATTTATGTTACTTCTAATGAATGCATGAAAGGGCAAAAAGAGCATTGTGTAGGACAAGGGAAGAACGTGTGTTTATTCATCTGCGGAGAGGTTGAAAGATCAATTCTCAGTCGTTATTAGATTTGGACTAAACATATTGTCACTTAATCACTTAATCTATAAATAATTTGTTTTAACTGGTTTTCAATAAATAGTTGTTTCGTTCAAGAATATTTTAATAATCTATCTAATATTATATCTCACCAAAATTTTCAAGATCATCTCCATCTTTACTACGAAGAAAAACATCTAAATGAGACGAGGGACTAAGGAAAAACTTCTCCCATTGTGATACGAAAAATGAGTTCAGATCAATATTTTCTTCTATCTTTTTTATATCAACTAGCAAAATGGTTTTTTAATCTTTCTCTTAATACTTTAGATAGAAAATTTGAACTTTAGTATCTGAAGATTTGTAAAGTGAATACTACCACTGATCAATTTTTCTTCAGCTATTTTCCTCAAATTTGGGAGAACATGATTCATCACTTCCATTTTTCTGCTGAATATTTTTTTAACATTTGATCCTTTATTTTTTTCTGGGTGCAAAAATACATAAATGTTTGTATTTATATTTTCATATGCTCAAAATTTAGAATTAAAAATTGACAACACAATTGAAACATATTTCAAAAAATAAATCATTGATAACAATAAATATATAATAATTACATAAAATAAAATACAAACACACCTAACATACAATAGAATAAAAACATAAATAAATTTATAATAATGACCCGGACCCTTACCTAAAGCCCAACAAGTTTCAATTTTCAAATTACTTTTTTCTTAACTTAGTTTCTAATAAGATCAAACCTTATAAAGTAAAAAATTTGGAAAAGAAATTAATGAAATTATTTCAAATATGTAAACATTTTATTCTAAAACAATCATGTAACTAAATAAATATTCTTTCTTATTTTCCAAATGTGTGATATTGCACATAAATTAGTTTCCTGGAATCAATGAAACGGTCGAGTTATAATGAAATTTTTTTCTTTTTGAAAATGACTTTATATAACTTCCATATTGTATAGTCTATGTGTATAAATAAGCTTCCAAAATATAACATAGGTTGGGCCTTCTCCTTTTATAAATTTGTATCTCTCTTTTCATTTTAATATTTCCTTATACAGAGAGAAGAAGAAGAAGAAATAGAGAGAGTAAGAATGGTGGGGCAATGGGAGGAAGAAGAGGTGGTGATCAGAAGGTACGATGATCGTAGGGACAGAACAGAAATGGAGTGTTTGGAGAAGAGTTGTGAGATTGGTCATGACCACCAAACTCTTCTCTCCACTCACACTTTAGGCGATCCCATCTGCAGAATCCGCAACAGTCCTCTCTTCACTATGCTGGTTTTCATTTCTCTCCTTTTCTCTTTGTTATTACTTTTCTTACTTATACCTTATCTTTAGCAAAAATAAAATGAAAATCCAAGATAGATAATATAAAACCATTTAAAAAGCAACTAGTTCTCTGTTTTCAAATGCCTAAAATTTGATAAATAGAGAACTTAAAAGTTTGAATTTACTACAATAAGATACATTAGCACAACAAAATTAATATATCCGTTTTTAGTATTTCGCTATAACTTTTTTGGTTAAAAAACTTGAATAAGAGTTTGCATTTTATATATTTAATTCTATAATTTTATTTGAATTTATAATAACATGCATTCGCGCGTAAATATTTAAATTTTTTTTATAACTTTTTCATAAAAAAATTGAATAAAAGTTCTCATTTTGGATAATTAATTATAGAGTACTACTAAATAAACTATTTTTAATGAAGATATACAATAATTAATAGTTTTACATAATTAAAGCTATTTTTTTTTATGAGCAATATCTGAGTTCATTTGTGCAAAAATGTTGAAAACGGCATTTTTTGAGATAAAATGGGCATTAAAATCACTATTGTTTTAGTTATAAATGATTCCATAAGCCGAAACAGGCAATGGTTTCTGAAATTTGACATGCATGTTTTATGTGTATAGTGCGTTTTAAGACCTTTTACTAGTTTTTGGAATGGCTTTTGATTTTGTTTTTCTGGGGAAAAAAACTCGTTTATAACATTCAAGAATATTCATGGCTTTACTAGGTGGCAGAAGTTGGGAACAAGCTGGTAGGTTCCATACAAGGCTCAGTAAAGCCAGTGGAGTTTTGTAATAAGTCAGTGAATGTGGGTTACGTTCTTGCTCTAAGAGTTGTTCCGCCATATCGACGCCGTGGCATTGGTTCTAGTCTGGTAAGAAAGGTGGAGGAGTGGTTCGTGTCTCAGAATGCTGACTATGCTTACATGGCCACCGAAAAGGACAATGAAGCCTCTCTAGCTCTTTTCGTTGGACGATTTGGTTATGTTGTCTTCAGAAACCCTTGACATTTTGGTCAATCCGGTTAACCATGGCCACGCTTTAAAAACTGCCTTCCGACATCACAGTCAGGAAGCTAAAGGTGATTTTGTTAGATATTGCATTAGTCTAAATTCTCATTGCATAAAATAAACTTTAATCATTTTCTACAAAACTCACTAATATATACACTTTAATGACGTTTCTACATGTTATTGAATTTAAGATAAATTTTAGACGTGTTTGGAGAAGTTCTTATGATTTATAACAAAATTCTCCAAAATTTTATCCAAAATATGAGTTTTGATTTTTTGTATTTTTAACTAACGAAATCCTGTAAAATATTTTAAAACTCCTTAGAATCACTTAAAATTGCATTTTTAAATCTTTCTAACAATGGATTTATTTATATTTTATAAAAATAATTAATTCAATAAAACTGAATTTATGTAATTTTAAAAATTCATATTTGAGTAACAAATGACTTACCATTTTAATCCTAATCACTTAGGGGTGTTTCAATACATCCACTTTAAAGTCAAGTTCGTAAAATCTACAACGTTTTAATTCAGCTAAATTCATTGGATATCTATATCACTTTTTAGTCTCTTTTGAAATGTAGAATACAAGGAAATTTAAATCATTTTTGTATTCCTAGAGTGCAAACAAAATCCGTATCTAAAAGAGACTTAAAAAAAGGAAACCTCCAAAAAGAATTAATTTGTGGTCGTTTCGATTTTATTTGAGGTTGGCGACAAATTAATGTAGCATCAAATCAATTAAACTTAAATACACATTGGCATTAACCAAAAAGCAAATAACAGGTGGAGGAAGCCGAGACATTATACCGGAGACACGTGGCAGCGACGACGGAGTTTTTCCCGGAGGACATAGATGGAATCTTGCGGAACAAGTTAAGTATGGGTACTTGGGTGGCTTATTACAAGAAAGACAACATAAGAAGCTGGGCAATGCTAAGTGCGTGGGATAGTAGCAAAGTCTTCAAACTTAAAATCGAGAAAGCTCCACTAAGCTATTTACTTCTCACCAAAGTTTCAAACTTTTTCTCTAGATTCTTGTCGTTATTGGGAATAACGGCGTTACCTGATCTGTTGACTAAGTTTGGGTTCTATTTCCTTTACGGGGTTCACGCGGAAGGTCCGCTAAGTGGGAACCTCGTTAGGGCTTTGTGTGATCACGTTTATAACATGGCTGCGTCTGAAGAGAGTGGTGTGTGTAAGGTCGTGGTAGTGGAGGTTGAAGGAGAAAGTAACGGTAATGATGATTCTGTGAGGCAATATGTTCCTCATTGGAAAATGCTTTCGTGTGACGATGACATGTGGTGTATTAAGCCGTTGCAATGCGAGGACCAGAAGATTGGTTTGAATAAATTTAAGAAGATGTGTTTGACATCTAAATCTCGGTCTTCACTCTTTGTGGATCCAAGAGAAGTTTAGCTATTTTTAGCTAGGGAGATTCCATTACGTGTCTAATGGTCCGACTGATATAGTTTATTGAATAGCAAAGTATGCGGTAATCATTTCGCTATCTGATAAGATTAATGACTAGATATCTATTCAATTGTGCAATGCCTAGACTTTTTATATGAAAATATGTTTTTGCTTAAAAAGTATATTATTCTACAATTATTTCTATTTGGTTTTTATAACAAAGAATCTCAATGCTGATCATAAGTGGTGGTGTTCTCTTTACAAAAGCCCTCCTAGTATGACATGGTGGGATAAAAGATCACTAGACCACTTTAAAAAAATATGATTTTTATTGCCATTGATATCATTTTTGTGGTGAAAAATGTATTTGCAATAGAAGAGTGATCCAATTAATGAATTTAACATCAAATGGTCCCTAAAGTAGTTACTAGATCATAAAAGAATTTTAGATTATATGTCGAGACTTGTTATTCCAATTGACAAAAAAAAAGAATTCAAACTCCATAAGAAAAAAGTAACTATAGAGAATTTTCACTAAACCAAATCAGTTTACCATTCTTTTATTGATTATATGGTTCCATAATAACCACCCTAATAAATTACAAACCCAATTAATAGGATACATATGCTAAATTATGCCTTAAATAAAATGCTAAACACTTGAACGTCAGCCGCCAAATACCAAACCGTCTGAACCCGATTAAATCAAGGGTCATGTACCGAAGAAGAACAATCAAAACATTGACTTACAAAACGTCAAAGACAATCATAAATTCATGTCTATATATATATGTATCATAAATATATGAATCCAAGCTATAGACATGTTGTGGGGTTTGGATTAATTTGCATATTGCTTGGCATAATTCATAGCTAGAGAATTGAACCTCTACGTAAGTTAATAATTATTAAAATTTTGTTTTATGACAAGATCTAATGTATGATAAATCACTGTTCTTCTATAAAAGATCTAAAAAAGATTTCCTCAAGTAGGTGCCACCATTTGTTGTCCTTGGCATTCTTCCTATCTTGTTTGAGCTATAAAGTGGTTAAAGAATAGTCATTTTCCCTATGTCTTTTGTAAAAAACATTTATTCAATTTTTTTTTTGAATCAGCTTGTAATATTAATTTTGTAATGTTTATATCTCAGAAGCTAAATATTATATAAAAAAAAGGCTTATATCTCAAATAATAAAACGAAGGAAATTGATGGTGCCGGAGTTGTGGTCCTTTATGTTCCCTTTGTATTAGGTCTGAAACCAAATTTTTTACTTATTAGCCATTTGTTTTTTGGGTGCGTCCTTTATTATAAAAAATACTGGACGTATAATCTCTTTAAATTAGTACTCTATATCTATAAACTAAGATACACTAAAATTTTCTATAAAATAATATAATTTATGGTCCTAAATTAAATCAAATTTTTGGTTCAATTAGTAAATCGATAAATTAATAATCTTTATAAATTAATAAAAATTTATAATTTTGGTGTAGTCCCGACATTATTAATTTATAGAGATTTAACTATAGATATAACTTATTTCCTAATACGTCAAATTAATCCATGAGATATGCATATGGGAGAAAATAGGTTTTAACACTCAATTAAAAATTCGGGATTTCTTTTTAGTCTTTCTCTCAACCTCGGCTCGAATTAAACCTGAAATCGTCGACATCTTTCGCCGTTGAGTTTTCTCTGACGATCTTTCCCTTTTCATCTTCCGCCATCAATCTTTGATTTTGATTGATTTTAATTTTACTTTCAATTTGGGATTTATATGGAACCTTTACGTTCATTGTATACGATTACTTTGACATTATCAATTTTCTTAGACTAATAAAAGATGTCTTGGGTTTTTATTGTCTCGATTCTATCAGAGATGTGTTGGATTTTTATTCTCTAGAACATTCTCAATTTTTTTTGCAGATTATGAGTCTGAGTTTAAGCGTTGGTTAGAGAGACATTTAGAGGCAAGAAAGGAGTTTCAGATAAAACTTTGTGAGGAGTAAGAACATCTTCAAGCTATTAGACAAGTCTAACATACATATTTTGTGTTTGGCTCCATGCAGAAACTTTTAATCTCGTCAATCTGATGAATTTGTTTTAGTTGCACCATCAAATCACATGAATGATTGTTTATTGATTATTTTCGTATTTTTGGATCTCATTGTAGATTGTTAGGTCTGCAGAATTTTCAGTTAACCTTTCAAAATTTCATATTATTGATTTAGTGACCGTTGGTTCCACATTCGTTTTGTGGTCATAACCTTCTTAGTTATGGCATGGTCAAGTAAAAACACTTTTGATATCCTTCTCTATTCTTCTCTCATCTGGTTCTATGATTTGTGTTTTTTGCTACTAAGTGATAGACTTGGCTATAACAATCTGAGAGGTCATGTTCCTAAATCCCCTGGAATGACATTCAAGTAAAGCTCTCGTTTTGGTAATGTAAGAGAATCATTCGAACCAACCAACATGTAATTGTTGATATGATCATGGAAAGCAGTAAGGAAGCTAATGAGAACTTGGAGCTAAGCAATGAAGATCACGAGAGAGCTTTGGAGATTCCAGTCGGTCTAATTACAAGATCACGGGCTAAACAAATCAAGGAGAGCATTTGTGGATTTATTCAAGGCCTTTTGGACAAAGAACAACATAAGGAATCCATTGGACTTTATACTTGCCAAGTCCAAATCACTTTGAACCTTCTACAAGTCCAAGAGAAGTCCTAAATCAAGTCTTAAAGTCCAGCCTATGAATAGTGACAAATTTGGAAGACTAAAGATATTTTGGAGGTCAAAATTTCAAGAGTTCTTATCATTCAAGTCATAGTAAATTGTGACATTTACTTAGTAGTATTTACTCTTCATATTTAAGACATTCAATAAGTTTAGAGGAATCTAGAGAGTCATTTTTTTCCTTACAAACTCATTTAATTCTCATTTGTGAGGATCCAACTTTTTTTATCAATAAATTTGAGAGTGATTCTCTTTTGTTCTTTGTGAACTTTTCGATCTTTCTTGGTGTGTCATATACAAGGGAGCAAACTGGTTTATCAAGTGATTTCCATCACATTTGTGTGGCCATTCCTAACCATTGGCGTGAAGAGGCGAGTCGAAACAGCAACAATCTTTGGTTTAATATACTAAAGGTAGGGGCTACTCGAGTCAACATTTCGTGGTTCCACCACCTTGCTTAATTGAAGGCGAGTTGAAACAACAACAATCTTAGGTTTGATATACCTAAGGTGGGGGTTACTCAAATTCTTTGAAGACCAAAGACGATTCCTTCGGGATTCCGCATCATTTGGTATCAGAGCACACTTACAAGTTAGTTAATCTTTTCATTTTCTATCTATTCATCTTCTATCTTTTCATCTTCTACCTTTGCAACTTCTATCTTTTCATTTTCTATCTCTTAATCTTCTATCTTTTCATCTTCTATCTTTTCATCTTCCATATTTTCATCTTCTATCTTTACAACTTCTATCTTTTCATATTTTCTTTTTTAATTAATTAGAAGAAAAAAACAAGAAAAAAATCAAAAAAAAAGGAATATATTAAAAAAACAGAAAAAAAAAATTTCATCTTCTATTATTTATATATATAAAAAAGATATTGTTTGTTGTTTGTTTGTGTACCAAGATCTATCTAATACTTGAGTTCTGTGATACATGTTAGATCATTGACCCTTGGGGAAAACAAATCAAAGAGTGTTTGATTAGTTCTATAAGAACATATTGAGATTCAAAAAAAGATAGAGAAAAAGGCGTAAGGTTGTGAGAACATTTGAGAGAAAAGCCATAATTTGAGGAAAACACTTGTGTGTCAAACACTTGAGAGATTGTGAGGAATTTTTCTATTGAATCTTATTTTTTTTACAGGTTCTAAGTATGTCTAACGACAATAACGACAATCCGGAGGGTGAGCAAATACAAGGAATTCCAAATCTCCAAATTCAAGCTTTGATGGGAGAGATGACCCATTTGTTGAGAGTTGAGATGGAAGCAGTCAATGAACGTTTGGATCAAGTTTAAAATGAGATAACACTTAGGCAACAACCTCGGCTGCCTAACGTACAAGGAGATCCACCACCGGTGGAAGTACAAAGAGGCGGTGTTGACTACTATGGTCGAGATGGACACTCATCTACCTCGAGTCGAATGAGACCTAGACGAGCTAGGGAAGAAATAGGTCGGGCTGAAGATAATTTCAGGGGGATTTAAGCTGAAAATTCCATCATTTCAAGGAAAGAACGATCCAGATGCCTATCTCGAATGGGAGAAAAAGATTGAACTCGTTTTTGATTGTCAAAACTATTCCAAGCTAAACAAGGTACGAGTTGCAGCCACTGAATTTTATGATTATGCTATTAATTGGTGGGATCAAGTGGTGACAAGCAGGAGAAGAAATAGAGAAAGACCCATTGAGACTTGGGAATACATGAAAACCTTGATGAGACGACAGTTCGTTCCTACTCACTATCACCGAGAGTTACATCAAAAACTTGATGATTTGTGCAAGGCAACCGAAGTGTGGAAGATTATTTTCAAGAGATGGAAATACTTATGATGAGAGCCAATATAGACAAACATCGTGAGGCTACCATGGCCAGATTTCTTAGTGGTTTGAATCGTGAGATCCAAGACCAAGTAGAGATGCAACACTATGTGGAATTGGAAGATATGTTGCATAAGGCTATCTTGGTGGAGCAGCAGCTCAAGAGGAAGGGTAGCACATGTCAAACTTATGGCACGAGTTCTATTACTCAACGTACTAGCTACTCACATGAAAAGAAAATTGTTCCAAAGCCAAATTTTGAATCCAAGCCGAATACTAGCCGACAAGAGGTCAAAGGTAAAGTTTAACCCTCTTCTACAAGAAATCGTGACGTGCAATGTTTTAAGTGTCATGGCATGGGACATTATGCAAATGAATGCTCAAACAAGAGGTCCATAATACTTAGAGTCAATGGAGAGTACGAAACTGAGGAAGAAGTGGTTTCAGATTCTATGTCATCTCAAGATGAGCTGGAGTTACCTGCAACCAAAGGTGATCTTTTGGTAGCTAGAAGGTCTTTGAGTGTGCAAGGTATACTAGAGGAGAACATGCAACGTGAGAATCTATTTCACACGCGATGTCTTGTTTTTGATAAGGTGTGTAGTCTTATAATTGATAGAGGGAGCTGTACGAATGTGGCGAGTACTACACTTGTCGAGAAACTGGGATTGACTACTCAAAAACATCCCAAGCCGTATAAGCTTCAATGGTTAAGTGAGTTTGGAGAACTCAAAGTGTCAAAGCAAGTTGTGGTTCCATTTAGCAGTGAGAAGTATAAGGACAAGGTGATTTGTGATATTGTGCCAATGGAGGCTGGGCATATTCTTCTTGGGAGACCGTGGCAGTTTGATCGGAAAGTTGTTCATGATGGTTTCACCAACAAGCATTCATTTGGTTATAAGGGGAAAACTGTTATGCTTGTTCCTATGACTTCTAATGAGATCTACCAAGATTATTTGCTTCTTAAGCAACGTGAGGAGAGAGCTATGAGTGACTCAAACACAAAAAAAAACCAAAAAGAGAGTGAGATTGAGAGAGAAACACAAAAAAAAGAGTGAGCTTAAGAGTGAAACACACAAAGAGAGAAAAGAGAGAAAACATTAAAATTTCTTTGTGAGGTCAAATGAGATAAAGAGAGTTTTGGTTTCACATCAGCCTATATTTGTACTTATGTTCAAAGAGGTCTTTATGAGTTTTACTAACCTTGACCATTGCCTAGTGGTGTTTCTTCTTTGTTGCAAGATTTTGGAGATGTATTTCCGGATGAGAACCCTAGTGGTCTACCTCCAATCCGAGGGATTGAGCATCAAATAGACTTTGTACCTGGAGCATTCATTCCAAACTGTCCAGCCTATAGAACCAATCCGAAAGAGACCAAGGAGTTGCAAAGGCAAGTGAGTGAGCTGATGGAGAAAGGATATATCTGTGAGAGCATGAGTCCATGTGTCGTGCCCGTTTTACTTGTTCCTAAGAAGGATGGAACTTGGCGCATGTGTGTTAATTGTAGGTCCATCAATAATATCACGGTAAAGTATAGACACCCAATTTCTTGCTTAGATGATATGTTAGATGAGCTGCATGGTTCTTGTGTCTTTTCTAAAATTGATCCTAAGAGTGGATATCACCAAATTCGAATGCAAGAGGGTGATGAATGGAAAACTGCTTTTAAAACAAAAGATAGTCTTTATGAGTGGTTAGTCATGCATTTTGGATTAACTAATGCACCCAGCACGTTCATGAGGTTAATAAACCATGTTTTGAGAAATTTTATTGGTTTGTTTGTGGTTGTCTACTTTGATGATATTCTGGGTTTTAGAAAAAGTTTGGAAGAGTACAATGAGCATTTGAAATCGGTTTTAGGTGTACTAAGAAAGTAAAAGCTATATGCTAACTTGAAAAAGTGTATCTTTTGTTCGGATAACCTTGTGTTTCTAGGCTTTGTTGTAAGTACACAAGGCATTCAAGTAGATGGGAAAAAGAAAGTTGAGATGATCGAGAAGCTTCATGAAAAGACGAGGCTTAACATTGAGCAAAAGACTAAGCAATATCAAAAAGCAAGCCAACAAAGGAAGGCGTGATAAGAGTTTTACACCTGCAGACTTAGTTTGGGTTCACATGAGAAAGGAACGATTTCCAGCTCAAAGGAAGTCTAAGCTTTTCATACCTGTTTTGTTTATCCCTCTGGATAAAGAAAGAAAGAAAAAGAGTCAAAGAAACGGCAGTGATTTAAATCAAGATTCCTACGGTACCCTACCCATTAAATAAAATCCCAAGGGTCATTGGGCCATTTCGAGTCTTGGAAAATATCAATGAAAATGCCTACAAGATAGCCTTGCCAAGTGAGTACAAAATCAGTTCTAGCTTTAACATTTTTTAACTTGACTCCTTCTGATGCAGATGAACCTGATTTGAGGTTAAATTTTTTTCAAGAGGAAGAGGATGATATGATCATAGAAAGCAGCAAGGAAGCTAATGAGAACTTGGAGCTAAGAAATGAAAATCACGAGAGAGCTCTGGAGATTCCAATCGGTTCAATTACAAGATCACGGGCTAAACAAATCAAAGAGAGCATTTGTGGATTTATTCAAGGCCTTTTGGACAAAGAACAACATAAGGAATCCATTGGACTTTATATTTGCCAAGTCCAAACCACTTTGAACCTTCTACAAGTCCATGAGAAGTCCTAAATCAAGTCTTAAAGTCCATCATCCCATGAATAGTGACGAATTTGGAAGACTAAAAGATATTTTAGAGGCGAAAAGTTCAAGAGTCCTTATCATTCAAGTCATAGTAAATTGTGACATTTACTTGTCATTTACTTAGTAGTATTTACTCTTCGTATTTAAGACATTCAATAAGTTTAGAGGAATCTAGAGAGTCATTTCTTTTCTTTATAAACTCATGTAATTCTCATTTGTGAGGATCCAACTTTTTTTATCAATAAATTTGAGAGTGATTCTCTTTTGTTCTTTGTGAACTTTTCGATCTTTCTTGGTGTGTCATATTCAAGGGAGCAAAGTGGTTTATCAAGTGATTTCCATCACACTTGTGTGGCCATTTCTAGCCATTGGCGTGAAGGGGCGAGTCGAAACAGCAACAATCTTTGGTTTAATATACTAAAGGTGGGGGCTACTCGAGTCAACATTCTGTGGTTCCAGCTCAAGAAGCTCTGTTTTCTGGCTTTGGTTTTGGGTTCTGCTTCTATGTCACTGCTAGCTCTCTGGGCTTAAGACAAAGATTGGATGTTATCTACCATTTTGGTCTTAGGATATATTATGAATACACAAATCTGTTTCTTATCAAATTTCAACTTGGTTTACTTTATTAATATCTATATATATATCTAATTACAGATTTATCAGTTCGTGAGTTTCATTCTTTTACTGTAAGTATATTTACACATTAAACTTCTGCAAATTTCTTTGTTACAACAACTGAAAAACGAAGTTAGATTTCTCTCCCTCTATACTGTACTACTTACTACTTCAACTGCATTGCTCTGATGTTAAAGCTAGTATCTTTCTCTGTTTAGACGTAATAAACCATTCCAACTTCTAAGCAGAGAAGTATGAGGAACATTAAGCACAACATCTGTTCCTCTGCAATTTGTGCTCATAAACGCAAACACAACATTCACCGCTAGTTTCTTCAACAGAGATGATGATTGCTTTGCCTTTGCGTATGAATGTCCCAGTATATATGCTACTCCAGCTTTTTTAGCTTCCATTACAGCCATACACTCTTCCTTCTCTCTCCTCACATTATACCTTTCTTCTTCTTCATATCCTGGTTCGGTTTCAACAAATTCGCCAATTGCAGACACTAACCGGCTTTCAAAATCATACATTTCTCTTGGTACATCTCTGTATCCATACCTAACCACACTTCTAAACATTCCATACTCTTTTGGTCCCACTCTGCTTATCACAAACCTCTCTTCATCTCCAACGTAAGGAACCTGAACTGATTTCACACATACAAACACCAAAATCTGGTGAAAAGCAGGCAAGTTCGTCACGAAGTGTCCAAAACAGCAGGTACTCCCGTCACAAGATTTGTGTAGACCAGCCCAATACCTGGCACTCTCACCATTCCTATGCTTGGTCCCAAAGAGATTAGCCGGTCCATTGAGACCTTGTTCTCAACGTCAAATTCATGTTTCTTTGTGGTTCCGTAGTTCCAGATGTACATTATTGCCATAAATGTCAAGGAGAGTAGAATCGGAATCCAACCTCCTTCAGGTACTTTGTAGACGCATGCCGAGAAATACAGAAGCTCTATGAAACTGAAACAAACCAAGAAAGTGAGAACTGTAATGGTTCTTTGCTTCCAGACAATTGTCATCACTAAAGCCATCAAACATGTAGTCACAAGCATCACAGATGTCACAGCAAGACGTGCAGAAACAAAAGAGATTTAAACGTTAATTAATCAATTTCTAAAAACTTTTGAAGTTTGTGTTGATATTCATGGTCTTTACCATATGCGTGACCAATCATACTCGTCTCTTAACCCGATTGTAACCGCCAAGCAAAGACACATCAGCATCCAGTTAATTTCAGGAATATAAATTTGTCCATGTATCTTGCTTGAAGTATGAATGATCTTCACCCGAGGGAAGCAATCGAGTGCACAGCATTGACTTATGATTGAAAATGTTGCGGATATGACAGCTTGGCTTCCCACCACGGCTGCACATGTAGCCACAATGAACAATGGCCAAAAGACAGGCTCTGCAAACAAACTCACCGAGTTAATCCCATTCAAAGTCTTGAAAAAAATGGTTTGTAACTTTGATTGGATGCTTGTGTTCGCACACCATAGGGTTCAAGAATTTACCGGGTATCGCCTTGTAGAAGCTTTGTTGAATGTCTTCATGGTGTTTAGAGAGAAATGCAGCCTCACCCATATATGCAAGAATCAAGAATGGATATACAAAGAACGAGAAAGCCAACTACAATCATACGCAGCATTTCTGTTATTAAAGGAAGATTCTTTTTATTTGAATAATTTCTTATAAAGCTAAAGGCCTTACTTTTATGGACAGAGAAGAGAAGTGACCTAAGTCAGCAAACATAGTCTCAACACCTAAGAAGAAAGACACACAACAGAAGAATGAAGAACATAAACTTTGAAAATGATATAATGATGAGTTAAGCTCTTGAGTTTCGTTGACTAATTGTTTTACCAGTGATTGAAAGAACTACTCCTCCAAGTGAAACCCACCCTTCTACGCCAGTGTTTTTGAGGAACTTATACATGTAAACAGGTGAAAGGGCATAGACTATATGCGGGTTCCATTTTATAGTGTTGTAAACTCCAGTGCTGCTAATGGAGAAAAGCCAAGCAGTGGAGACTGGAGCGAATATGAAAGCGACTCTATGCGTACCATAACGCTGTACTGAGAATATAGACACCAAAATGATGCATGAGATGATAACAACGTAATCTGCAATTGAGTACAAAGAAACAAAACTATACATTAGACATTGATTAGCTTTTGGAATAAACGTTTTGCCAAAATAAGCAAGCAGATTCAGACATACTCTCGTGGAGTTCGGGAATCTTGAGCTTGACTCCAGAAACAGCTGAAAGAACTGCAAGGAACAAAAGTTTAGCAACGATACTTATCTAAAGAAGAGGAGTTTGACTAAGTTTCATTGCAGAGAAGTTACATGGAAATTTCACCTGAGATTGTTGGCGTGAGGACACTACCACCGATGGCCATACATGTCCCTAAAAGCACAAAAATCAGCAAACACTTTTGAGATTTCCGGTGTTTCTCAAAGAATGATTTAACTGCTGCACTCTGCCGAGTCTCTCCTGGCCTTCCCGTTGCATATGTTGATAGTTTCTCATCCATTTCTTGATGATTAGGTAAAATACTTAGCTTAGCATACCTACAGAGAAGCGAGTACAACGCAAATGTTCCACCTTCAAAACAAAGAACACACAGGCCATTGATCAATATCGAAAACATAAGCAGGCATATCTTTACTACATCAGACCCATCTGAAAAAAGGTTTAAACTTATACCTTCTCCATTGTCATCTGCTGAGAGAACAATGAAAACGTATTTAAAGAGAGCGATGAGTGTGAATGTCCAGAATATGAAAGAGAACACTCCAAAAATCTCTTCATCGTCTTCATGGAGACTTGGTTTCCCAGAAAAAGTGGTTTTATAAACATAGAGAGGCGATGTGCTAAGATCTCCATAGATCACTCCAAGGCTCTGGTAAGCCAAAGTGAGAACATTGGCACAAGATACAGTCTTAAAGTGCTGAAACATTTCAACAGATATTATGAATTTTTAACAAAATATTAAAGTACTTTTAGAAAGCATACTATATACTCTAACTAACAATGATTGTTTACCCCAAAATCCCATCAAGTAGGACCTAAAACTAACCTAATTGTATAAACTGAAAACCAATTGCATCTTCAAGTTGAGAGTACTGTTCCATTTGATGTAGACTATACCAAAACAATCTTCTAAAAGTCATCCCAATTCCTAACTCAACTCTTTCCTTAAAATACCTACTTATAATTTTAAATCAAATCTCCTGCCAAATTACAATTACATTGATAATCAGAAGACTCAATTTCACAAGTTAAAAACCTATTAATTTCACCAAACATGAAAAGCGTTCACGTCTTTTTTTCCTTGGTAAATACCAAAATCGATATGGATTAAGCAGGACCTACCAGTCCTACTTGGGAAAACAATCCAAAACTCATGAAAATGAAGAAAAAAAAAACAGAGAAAAATTAATAATTCATTTAAAAACCCTTTGTAGTGTTCTTCAGAATATCCACTCGCAACCACAAAAATTCTCAGTGAAATACGCATTGTGCTCAAAACCAAAAACCCAAAAGTAAAAATGGTTTCTTTTTCTGTATCATCAAATCCCGTTACAAGAGACAGAACTTATTCTCTTGTAGAACAAAGAAAGCAAAACAGAGTAGAGACAGAACATATAAAATAGAGGAGATTTGGTCTTTATGAATGAAAAAAAAAAAGACAGACCTGGTGAGAAATTCCGTGTTCGATTGTAGTAGGGGATTGGTTCATGGCTGTAAGGAAACTGCTGTATACAGTTTAGTAATATTCGGGAGAGAAATAGGAAGAAGGAAACAGAGAGAATATACTAATGTGAATAGAGAGAGAGAGAGAGGAAAGAGGTTGATAAGTGGAGAAGAAAGAGAGAAGCAGCGAAGTGAGGAAAGAGAGGAAGAGTGGTGTGTTTTTGGTGCAAAGAAGAAACTTTGCAGGTTTTTCATTTATTGCTTTGTTCTTTCTCCTTTCTTTTCGAACTCAGTTTACTTTTTATTTTATTTTATTTTTTTCTTCCTTTTTAATTAACATTTGTTTTCCTTCCTAGCAAAAAAAATATAATTTTGATAATAAGAATAATTTTCCTTCCAACTTCTAGATCCAAAAAAATAAAGATTAATTGTATCTATTCTTTATTTACATTGAAAAGTTAATCTATAAATTATTATTTAATTAATATATGATTTCAAAATTTTCGTATAATATGTTTGACTAAAATTTTGTTTTTAGATGATTAATTTATAGGCTAAATAGTTCATCAAAAATTCCGTTAGGTGTTATACGTTACCGTCTTACTAGTTATTAAGAAAGTGGATAAGTCTGGGTATAATACTCTAAATCTGAACCTGAATCCGAACCTGATCCGAAAAATTAGGTTCGGGTCAGGTTTAGGTCTTATTAAATACCCGATCGGGTAGATAGGTTATAGTATTTCAGATTTCGGGTCGGGTTTGGGTAAAATTCGAAACCCGAAAATAACCAAAGATTAAATATATTAGTTTAGGTGAACCACACATTACTGAAACGTCGTGGGTGATTCATCTTCTTCATTAGAACTCATGAAGTTCTCTCTCTTCATCTATCAAGAGTTTCGTTTCATCTTCCTTCTCCGACCAAAAGTTTGATTTCTTTTCTTTCTACACTCAAAGGGGAAATAAACATGGATGTCTTGACGGCGAGTTTGGTTCGATCTTTTGTTGTACCTTCTAGAACTTCCGACAACGGTTCTGGATCTATGTTCCTTACTGCTCGTGGCCTTGGCTTCACGCGTTCTGGTTCGACACTTCAACTTTGTTCCAGGGTATGCATGGTTCTCTTCTTCTTCATTCTGTTTACCTAATTTTATGATATGAATCGAATTTCCTCCCCACGACCAAAAAATCAAGTATTTACAATAATCTAATTTCTAATTGGAATTTCACATTATTGATAATATTAATTCTTTTGATCAACTTGCAGCAAAACGTGTTTGCTAGACTTTCGAGATCATTACGAAGCTCAATAACAGCTGCTAAAACTCGGTGAATTTTTGTAAATACCCGAATCCAAATTTATATATGTTCGGGTATCAATCGGATCCTCTACAAAATACTAAACCCGACCCGAATCCGGACTATACCGATCCGAACCCGAACCGAATTTCTAAAATACCCAATCAGGTCTTCTATGTTTAAATCCAAAATACCCGAAACCCAAAAGACCCTACCTAATCGGGTTCGGATATCCGAATGCCCAGGGCTAAAAGTGGATATAAATCGGAGAGTATTCGAAGATTAGTTTTAAAATATTTATATAGGTTTAGTATTATATATTATATATTTTATACGGAATCGGATAATGTTAAGTTAGTGTAGTGATTAAATAATGTATTGCTTGTTTGAGGCTAATTAAACGTTTTAAATATTGTATTTTAGAACAAATATCATTATGTATAGTTTGTTAGTTGTAATAAATTTTTAAAAATATAATATTAATTATATTAGACGAAAATTATTCGGATATAAATTAAATTATATAAAAATTATTTGAATTACGCGAGGATTAATCAAATAGCCGATTTTAATAATTGCATAATGATTTGATTGGTCATCGTCTAACAACTATATAAAACAAAATTTTGAACATAGCTAAATACTATAAAATAAAAATGGATGCATATTTCTATTTATTATATACATATTACTATGATGAAAAATATTTTTTAGAAAAAAAATTGGAGTTGATTTGCTTAAATAGGTAAAATTTAACAGTGAGAACAGAAAACATGCATTACTGAATAATATACAATTGGATTGTTTGGAAATATTATGTTTTATTTTCATCTCTTGTTTTACTTTATATTAGTATACAAAAAAAAGTTGAATAGTATTTTTTCTTGAATAGGTACTATTACAAGACAACTAATGATAGGCTGTCTGTAATATACATTATTTAGTACTATTTAATCTTTTTGTTTTGGGTGGATAGATTCACAACTATTTAATAAGGATCAGCAATATTTAACCATGCTAATTATCCACACACAAAATGGCCTATTAAGTGCAAAATTACATAGCGTAACTAGAGATTTCTAAGATTAATATTTACGTTACATTGGTTCACTGGTTCTAATTAATATAGTAAATGATGAATATTTTTAGTTTTGTTTAAGTGAAGAAGCAAGTTTACATTTTTGAATTGTGATTTTATAAATCAGTCAAGAATCGGGTAAGGAATTTATGTTAGTCCATACTTCTACGGCAGACTAATTACAGCAGCCATTATTAATGATCTCATATGAAATAGTGATAAGTTTATCAAAATGGTGTTAATTAATATTTATAATTTATGTTACTATTGTCAATGCTATTATTCATGATAGAATGAAATACTGTTTTTTACATAATAAACTATGATTAACAGAGTGTGTAGTATTGCCTTACAGGTGAGTCAGAGGATTTGAAAGACGAGTAAGAAGACCTGCAAGTTTTGTTGTCTCTGTTTTAAGACTTCGAATTGGTTTGTGTAAGATTGGTCCGATTATGTAAATTAGTCTGGTTTTCTTAGGTTAATTCTGCTTTGATGTATGGTTATATATTGGGATTGTGCAGTGAAAGCAGCAAGCGATTTTTTGAAAAGTTTAATAGAAATTGATTTTTATTCATCGATATTGCAGGGAAAGATTTTGTAGCTTCCGCTGAAAGATTGCGATCAATTCTAACAAGTTGCAGGGAAAATGATTCCTGGAGCGGTTCCGATGATGATTCACGTGGTGTCGCCATATGCTTTGGCCAACTCTGACAATCCCAGAGCTCTGATCTCTCTGATTGTACTGAGTGGTGCGAAATACAACGAGTGGTCTCTAGAAATGCTCAATGCACGACAAACAAAAAGAAAGACGGGTTTCATCAATGGAAGCTTTGTATAGCCAAGCATCGATGATCCGAGCCTCGATTGATCCTAAAGTGAAATCCACGGTAAGTTTCGTCTCCGATACTTGTCAATTGTGGAAAGATCTTAAAGAAATATTCTCAGTGGGTAATACTGTTAGGATTCATCAATTGAAATCGCAAGTAGCATCTTGTAAACAAAATGGAAGAATTGTAACTGAATATTACGGTCAGTTGTGTTCATTGTGGGAAGAACTGCAAATGTATAAGCCTCTGCCTTCTTGCACCTGTGGAGCAATGAAAGAACTTGTCAGAGAAAGAGAAGAAGAAACACTTCATCAGTTCGTGATGGGGTTAGATGATTCTAAGTTTGGCAACGTGTGTACTGCATTCATTGGAATGAATCCTTTACCCACTGTTGGTGAAGCTTACTCCAAAGTGATAAGAGATGATCAAAGATGTGCATCAGCTCAACATCATGAATTGCAGCAAAATGCAATTGGTTTCTTAACTCGTGGTACTTCTGGTTACAAGCAAGACCAAAGTGTCCTGAGAAGCGTGACATGCTCGAACTGTGGAAGATTTGTCCATGAGAAGCGTGAATGTTGGCATTTGGTAGGATTTCCAGACTGGTGGGTAAATGAATCAGAGAAGATAGAACGTGGAAAGCAAAGTGGAAGAGGACGTGGTAAAAATGTTGGCCGAGTTAAGAACCAGACCTCTGATTCAGCTGTGGCACACGTAAATACATCAAACTCTTCTGTCTTTCCAGACATAACTCTTGAATAGTGGAAGATGGAATATGCTTCAACAATTGGTAGTTGAGAAAACAAAATCTGCTAACTCTGACAAATTGGCTGGTATGAAAGACTTAGGATATGTAATATTAGACATTCGGGCTTTACATCACATGACTAGGAACCTGAATCTGTTGAATGAATTGGAAAAGATTTCTCCATGTACAGTAGGCTTTGCAGATGGAAGCAAAACCTTTGCTGTCAATATGAGAGTTATGTCTTTGTTAGAAACATTGTCTCTACCTAATGTTCTATATGTGCCTTCTTTGAATTGTACTCTTGTCTCAGTGTCAAAGTTGTTGAGTAAAACAAAGTGTGTTGCTTTGTTTACTGACACAATGTGTGTCAGTAATCAAAGGTGAAGAAAGAGATGGAGTTTACTATCTTAATCAAGCTAATTCTCTGAAAGCTCACTTGCCCTCAAGTAGATTTGATCCGGATCTATGGCACAAGCATCTTGGGCATCTCTCTTTTTCAGTTCTCAATAGCTTACCTCTGTATTCTGGTTCTACTTCTTCCATTACTATGAATTCAAAATTTTGTGATGTATGTTGTAGAGCTAAGCAAACGAGGGAGTCTTTTCTGTTAAGTGTGAATAAAACATTTGATTGTTTTGATATAATATCCAGTGATGTTTGGGGTCCTTACAGAATTGGCTCTTTTAATGGTGGAGCTTACTTTCTTA
Organism: Lepidium sativum; assembly: GCA_023374145.1. Taxonomy (NCBI): domain Eukaryota; kingdom Viridiplantae; phylum Streptophyta; class Magnoliopsida; order Brassicales; family Brassicaceae; genus Lepidium; species Lepidium sativum. The sequence continues at coordinate 15,964 of JAKUCM010001286.1, read as the reverse complement.
CAATTGTAAACGATTATTCTAGAGTAATATGGACATATCTTCTTCTTGCGAAATTTGAAGTTAATCGAGTTCTTAAGGAGTTCTTTACTTAAACAGAAAAACAATTTGTCAAGACAGTCAAAATGATAAGAAGTGACAATGAAAGTGAATTTACGTCTTTAGGCTCCTATTTTAGGGAAAATGGAGTTGTTCATCAGACTTTTTGTGTCTACACGCCACAACAAAATGGAAGAGTAGAAAGGAACACATGCATATCCTGAATGTAGCTCAGAGTCTGTTGTTTTAGTCAAAGCTCTCTATGAAATTTTGGGGAGAAGTTGTGCTGACAGCAGCCTATGATATAAATAGAACCCCATCTGCAATTCACAATGGGAACAGCCCATATGAAATCTTATATGGAAAGCATCCTGACCATTCTAGGTTAAGGATATTTGTTTATGCATGCTATGTACACAACAAGTCCAGAAACAAGAGAAAATTTGATGAAAGAAATCGACTATGTGTGATTGTGGGGTACCATTTTGGTCGGGAAGGGTGGAAGGTGTATGATTCATCTGCCAATGAGTTTCTAGTTTCAAGGGATGTGGTTTTCAGAGAAGATGTTTTCCCTTCCGAAGCAGAACATCACTTGATCAAAGAACATGTGGATCACTGCAATGATGAAGATTGGATAGAATCAAGTGTGATAATCACTACATCTAAGGAAAATACTTCTGATGTCAATACTGAGGGCATCAACGACAGGGGGAGAAATTATGACGTTTCTCTTTTTGATGCAACAAATACAGAATTGAAAACATCATTTAATTCTACTGAAATTGCAACTAACGGTGCCTGTCATTGCAAATCATAAGACATAAATTGCAGGTGATCATATGCCTCATATGAGAAGAAGTGAAAAACAGAGACAACCTTCAACAAAGCTTAAAGACTATGTTCAATACAATGTTACTTGTGATCAGGAAAAGAATGCATCAGACAAATCTCTATATCCCTTATCTGATTTTGTATTTGATGCTCAATTCTCTGTTCCTCAAAGAGCTTTTTTGGCTGCAATAGCTGCAGAAACGAACCAAAGCACTATGGTGAGGTTGTTCGTATCAAAGTATGGAAGAATGCCATGTACAAGGAAGTCACAGCTCTTGAAGAACATCACACATGGGACATAGTTGACTTACCTCTTGAACGAGTTGCTCTTGGGTCTCAGTGGGTTTACAGAACAAAGTACAACTCCGATTGAATAATAGAGCGTCATAAGGCTCAGTTAGTGGTTCTTGGCAATAACCAGATTAAAGGGGAAGATTACTCAGAGAATTTTTCACATGTAGTCAAAATGACAACTGTGAGAATGTTGCTTAGATTAGTGGCTGCAAATAATTGGAATGTTTACCAGATGGATGTAAACAATGTATTTTTACATGGCGATCTTGAAGAAGAGGTGTACATGAAGCTGCCTCCAGGGTTTCGACACATTCATCCTAGTAAGGTGTAACACCTGAAAAAGTCTCTGTATGGACTAAAATAGGCTCCTTGCTACTGGTTCAAGAAACTCTCAGATTCTCTTGTCAGGTTTAGTTTCGTGCAATCCTATGAAGATTACTCCTTCTTCTCCTATACTCAAAAAAGAAAAGAAATTTGAGTCTTAGTATATGTTGATGATCTCATCATATGTGGGAATGATGATCTCATCATATTTGAGTCTTAATATCTGTTTCAAAAGTTCAAGGAGTATCTCGGAAGGTGTTTCTCTATGAAGGATCTAGGGAAACTCAAATAGTTTCTCGGTGCTGAAGCAAGTAGAAATGCAGAAGGTATATTTTTGTCTAAGAGAAAGTATATAATCGATATAATAGCTAACTCGGGTAACTTCGGCTCAAAGCCTGACTCCACTCCTTTAGATCAGAACCATAAGCTGGCCCTTGATGATGGTCCATTGCTTGAAAATCCAACACAATATCGTCGACTAATCGAAAGGTTGATCTATCTCATTAACACAAGACCAGAGCTCTGTTACTATGTTCATGTGTTGTCCCAATTCATGCAAAATCCACGAATAGCTCATTGGGAAGCTGCTATCAGGGTAGTGTGTTACCTCAAAGGGACACCGGGAGTGGGGATTCTCTTGAAATCAAACCAAGACCTTACATTGTCTATTTACTCTGACTCTGATTGGGCATCTTGCCATATGACAAGACGTTCCCTAAGTGCATATGTGGTTCTCCTAGGAGGTTCTCCTGTATCTTGGAAAACAAAGAAGCAAGAGACTATGTCTCATTCCTCTGCAGAGGCCAAGTATAGATCAATGGCTGCGGGTCTCCCTGAAGTCAAATGGATCTGTTGGTTGCTGAAAAACTTTGCTTAAGTATCTCCAACAACATTTTACTGTGACAGCAAGGCAACAATATACATAACCTCAAATCATGTCTTCCATGAACGAACTAAACACATAGAGGTCGATTGTCACGCAGTACGCGATGCAACAATTAAAGGTATTATTTCTCTTCATCACATCAAAACTACAGATCAACATGTTGATCTTATGACGAAAGCTCTCGGGAAAGCTTAATTTAACTACTTGATGTTCGAGTTGGGCATGTTAGCCCCTCATGCTCCAACATGAGGGGGAATATTACCTCACATGCGAGTAAGAGGAGCTGAAAGGCGAGTAAGAAGAGCTGGAAGTTTTGTTGTCTCTGTTTTGAGACTTCAAATTGGTTTATGTTGTTGGGAATGTCCTGCAATCATTTGTACTTACTTGTGTGGTCGGTTCTAACATCGAGATTAGACAAAGTCATATGGTACTAGGGATTGTAATGGCTTGCTAGAGTCCACTTATAATCTGTGAGTTAAGATACTCACTGCTAGTATTATATGATCCTATTGGGTCACACACCTAAGCAAATGGAGACAATTCAATAAGGAATGATCATTATAAGAATGATTCATGACTTGAGCATAATAATACATGGTTTCAGATGAGAACATGTGTTTTGAGCCAGACCTAAATTAATCCTAATTCAACTAGGAATTAATTAGATGTTTCGTGCTCGGCCTAAATTAATCCTTATTCAACTAGGAATTAATTAGATGTTTTGGGCTGAGCCTAAATTAATCCTAGATCAACTAGGAATTAATTAGGTTAACTTAAACTCCCTATATATATATGATATGTGGCACGTTTTTGATGAGCTAAGAAACCGTAGCCGCTGTTGCACAAGTCGAAACCCTAAAAGAATTGCACACAAAGTTCTAGCAGAGTTTTCTCCTACTTGCGTGTGTGTGGACTATCAATAGAGGGGCTACACTTGAAGCACCTGCTGATCTTATACATGATCTTATCTCCGCTGCACCAATCAAACTTCATGTATAATTGATTTCCCTATTTTTTAGATTCAGTTAAGTTAATACAAGACCTAGGGCTTAGAGTTTTTGCTAGACTAGTTAGTTGATAATTGTCGAATTGCTTAAAAACCTATCAGTGGTATCAGAGCCAGGTTGTATTCTTATTGAAATCTGATGTTTTCATGCTTGATTGATTGATTAAATGTTTGTTTTAATTGAATTACAATGCATGATTAGGGTTTTGATGAAATCAAAAATCAGAGGTCATTTTATTATTGCTGAAATAAAAAAATTGTGCTGGTTGTAATCTTAGTGAAATCTGATATTTTCATGCTTGATTGATTGATTAAAAGTTTTTTTAAATTGAATTAGAATTGCATGATTAAGGTTTCATTGAAATTGAAAATTAGGGTTTCATTGAAATCGAAAAATTAAGGTTTCATTGAAATCGAAAAATTAGGGTTTATGGTTTCAGGGTTCTGATGTGATAAACCAAAATTAAATATAACCTAATTTAAAATATCCTTGAATGATCCAGTTTAATAAGATTAGACTGGATCTGGTTTTCTCGCAATTGGTTTAAAAAAAATTATACCAAGTTGGAGAAAAACCAGCAGGTGCCAACCGGCACATGGTCATAAATAAAAATTTAAAGCATTTGATTTGATTTCTTTGAGTTTTAAAATCCTCTTTTAACCCTCTTGAGTGCATATATGATATACATTCAAGTTTAAGTTTAGTTCCTCAAACAAATATCAAAAAATTGATGTCTTTCCAATTCACGTCAACTGTCAAGGTTCGTTTCATCGTATGGTGGGCTAGCTCGGGTTAGTTATCTACTTTGACATGGGTGAGGTAGATTGTAACCGTTACCATATGACTATGAGATTGGTTTACTTGACTGAGCTATCAAGACCATCTTGAGCTTTGAGACATCAGAGTGATTTTAGCATGAGATGTCAAATCACGATCGAGAGTTATATATGTGATATAATTAGCAACTAAGTTGCTTACCTAAATAACTAAGGTCTAGGCGATGAGCTCAACGCACTCAGATTTTTCTGAAATATGGATCTCGGGATCATTGTATTCAATCGAGGAACTATTGATTGAACACAATGTGAATTTTCTTAAAGATGTTAAGATTTCTCAACACTTAAATCATCATAACTAAAACTCCTTACCTCTCTTAATTCCAGCTATGACAAATAACAACAACCATAACCACAACTCATTCTCCCTTCGATCTATCCTTGAGAAGGACAAGTTGAATGGGAAGAATTTTCTGAGTTGGTACCGTAACCTGAGAATTTTCCTTAGGCAGGAGAAGAAATACTATGTTTTGGAATAAGTCTTGCCTCCTAGACCAGCTGACAATGCCACTGTTGCAGTTAGGAATGCTTGGGATAAGCATTCCAATGATGTGATAGATGTGCAATGCTTGATGCTTGCGACCATGACCTCGAACTGCAGGTGCAGTATGAGAATGTGGTGTCGCCTATCGAGATCTTGACTGGCCTGAAGGGAATGTTTCAGGAACACGCACGACAAGAGAGATACCAAACAGTGAAATCTCTCATCGAATGCAAATTATCGAAGGATGGTTCAGTGAGTAGTCATGTCATGACAATGATGGGTTATATTGATAATCTGGCTAAACTAGGATTTCCCCTTAGCCAAGAGTTGGTTACGGACATCATACTTCAGTCGCTGCCGTCTTGTTATCATCAGGCCCGACCCATCTAAAACGAGAGCCAACCACATCCATACCCAAAACTAGGCCCGACCCATCCAAAACGGACGTTTGCAATTACTGTAACGAGCAAGGGCATTGGAAAAGAAACTGAAAGAAATATTTGGAAGATTACAAGAATATGAAGAAGCAGTAGGACGCTCCTTCAGGTATTTTTGTTATCGAACTAAATGTTGCTTCAACATGTTCTACTTCATGGGTACTTGATACCGGCTATGGTGCTCATATTTGTACTAATATGCAGAGCCTAAGCAACAGTAGAAGCTTGCAAAAGGGGCAAGTGGACCTACGTGTAGGAAATGGAGCAAGAGTTGATGCATTAGCCGTAGGAACATATAATTTGTCTCTTCCATCTGGTTTAGTTTTGGTTTTATAAAATTGTTACTATGTACCTGTTATCAGCAAAAACATTGTTTCTGTTTTGGTTTTGGATACTAAAGGTTTTTCATTTTCGATTAAAAACAAATGTTGTTCTTTTACTCGAGATGACTTATTTTATGGCAGCGCCCCATTATCGAATGAGCTTTATATTCTTGACCAATCTACACATATATATAACATTAATATCAAATGCTTCAAAGTAAATGATTCGAACCTGAGTTTTTATTGGCATTGTTGTTTAGGGAATATAAATGAGAAACGCATCCAAACTACATCATGATGGGCTTTTGGACTCATTTGATTATGAATCATTTGAGAAATGTGAATCTTTTTTATTGGGCAAAATGACAAAGGCTCCCTTCAACAAAGTCAATGAAAGGGCCAGCGACTTATTGGGCCTTATATATACCGATGTATTTGGTCTCATGAGCCAAAGTGCTAGAGGAAATTTCAACTACTTCATTACATTTATTGATGACTTCAGTAGATACGGTTATGTCTATTTAATGAGACACAAATCAGAATCGTTTGAAAAATTCAAAGAGTTCCAAAATGAAGTACATAATCAACTTGGCAAGAGTCTTAAGGTTCTTCGATCTGATCGAGGAGGTGAATACTTAAATCAAGAGTTCAGCGACCATCTGAGAGATTGTGAAATTATTTCACAACTCACTCCTCCTGGAACACCACAATGGAATGGTGTGTCTAAGAGGAGGAATCGAACATTACTTGACATGGTTTGATCAATGATGAGTCACACTGATCTTCCATTGTCCTTTTGGGGATATGCTCTAAAAACTTCTGTGTTTACGCTGAATAGAGTGCCATCAAAATCACTGGCAAAGACACCATATGAGATGTGGACAGGGAAAAATTCCCAATCTGTCTTCCCTGAAGATTTGGAGATGTGAGGTTTATGTGAAACGATTAATATCCGATAAACTTGCACCAAAATCAAATAAATGCTTCTTCGTTGGTTATCCAAAGGAAACAAAGCCGTACTATTTCTACAACCGAACCGAGAACAAAGTGTTTGTTGCTCGACATGGTGTATTTCTTGAGAGAGAGTTTCTTTCTACGAAAAACAGTGGGAGTAAAGTACAACTCGAAGAAATTCGAGAGCTACAGGAAGGTGCTCAATCCGTACAGGAAGAGTAGCAGTTAGACTCGCAAGATGTTGTCGAATTAACACCTGTAGAGTGTGAAGTTCGCAGATCCGGTAGAATCTGTTATGAACCCGAGAGATATCTCGGATTCCTCGTGACTGAAGGACATGATTTGTTGATCGTTGACAACGATGAACCTGCAAATTTCAAAGAAGCAATGATGGGCCCTAACTCCAAAAAGTGGTTAAAGGCCACACAATCTGAAATGGGATCCATGTCAGGAAACCAGGATTAGTCGTTGGTCGATTTACCTCATGGTGCGAAAGCAATCGACTGTAAATGAGTTTTCAAGAAGAAAATTGATGTGGATGGTAACATACAGATTTATAAAGCTAGACTGGTAGCTAAGGGTTTCAAACAAGTCCACTGTGTTAACTATGATGAAACCTACTCTCCAGTAGCTATGCTTAAGTCTATTCGGATTCTCCTAGCGACTGCTGCTCATTATGATTATGAGATTTGGCAGATGGATGTCAAAACCGCGTTCATGAATGGTATTTCGGAAGAGGATGTGTATATGACACAACCTGAGGGTTTTGTTGATCCTAAAACTGCTGGGAAAGTGTGCAAACTTCACAAATCCATTTATGGATTGAAGCAAGCATCATGGAGTTGGAATCTTTGTTTCGATGAAGCAGTCAAAGAATTTGGCTTCATCAGGAACGAAGAAGAAAGATGCGTATACAAGAAGTTTAGTGGGAGCACAGTTGCGTTTCTTGTGTTGTACGTGGATGATATCTTACTTATCGGAATTGACATTCCGTTGCTGAAGTCCGTTAAGGCTTGACTCGAAAAATGTTTCTCGATGAAGGACATGGGGGAAGCCGCCTATATTTTTGGAATCATGATCTATCGAAATAGACCTAAAAGGTTGATCAGATTGTGTCAAGACACTTACATAGATAAGGTCTTGAGCAGATTCAGTATGCATGATTCCAAGAAGGGCTTCTAACAAATGTCTCATGGCATGGTTCTAAGTAAGACGGGGTGTCCCAAGACACTTGCTGAGCGAGAACGCATGAGTAGGATTCTCTATGCTTCCGCAATAGGATCCATCATGTACGCTATGATTTTTACTCGTTCAGATGTTGCTTGTGCATTAAGTATGATAAGCAGGTACCAATCAAATCTAGGTGAGACTCACTGGACTGCCGTCAAGAACATCCTGAAATATTTGAGGAATATTAAGGATATGTTCTTGGTGTACGGAGGAAGTGAGGAGTTGGTTATTAGTGGATTTACAGATGCAAGCTTTCAGACGGATAAAGATGATTCCTGGTCTCAGTCTGGTTACGTCTTATGTCTGAATGGCGGTGCAGTTAGTTGGAAGATTTCCAAGCAGAGCACCATAGCTGACTCCACTACTGTAGCTGAATACATCGCTGCTTCTGAAGCTGCAAAGGAAGCTGTTTGGATAAAGAAGTTCATCTCTGAACTTGGTGTGATTCTGAGTATTGCTGAGCCGGTGGCGCTGTATTGTGACAAGAATGGAGCCATTACACATGCAAAAGAGCCCATACCGAACCAGAGATCCAAGCATATAAAGAGAAGATACCATCTGATTAGAGATATCGTTGAAAGAGGAGACGTGAAGATCAGCCGAGTTTCAAGTGAAAAGAACGTTGCTGATCCTTTGACAAAAGTACTTTCACGGACTAAGCATGAGTATCATGGCAATGGCATAGGTCTTAGGTATCTTAAGATGTAATCTTAGTTCCAGTGGGAGTTATAATAGTTTTATGTTATGATTATTTATCCTGAAATAATCATGACAGTCTTATAGGTCATCAAGTTGAGGACTTGATCATGAAACCCTATATGCGTAAAAATGCATGAATTATTTCATTCCCTAGTCAATGGTTATTAAAGTGGGATACTAATAACGAGATAGACTAGTATGTGAGGTGACTGATGACTAAGTTTCATGGAGTCATTGATAATAAGTATCAAGTCATTCACATAGATATGTGTCACATGAACATAGCATCGGAAATGACCCGCTATGAGAACTCTACGAGATTGTATAATGAGTGTCATAAGAGATTCTCATACGACTATAGAGCATAGTCCTTAGACCTGAGTTCATGCTGTTTTCTTGCACATGGATTGGTATGTTTTGAAAAATTTCAAACGCCAACCATAACTGGTGGTTATAAAGGAATTTGTCGGGCATATCATGAAATGTGAGAAAGGAATAGAGGATGGAACAAGATGGAATTTGTCCCTCCTATATAAGGGAGAAATAAATCTTTGGGCCCTTCCAAAGATTTGATACTATAAAATGCATGGTCGTGCTTAAACAAGGTGAAAGACGCTTGTTTACTCTATCAGTACAAATTCAAGTTCAATGAACATTGATCTGGCTCATTAAAATAAGGACGACACGACCTCTTGCCTTAGAGCAGATAGAGATATGGGGACAAAGAGATTTTGGGAATATATGATTCTAGTACAAGTGGGAGATTGTTGGGAATGTTCTGCAATCATTTGTACTTACTCGTGTGGTCAGTTCTAACATCGAGATTAGACAAAGTCATATGGTACTAGGGGTTGTAATGGCTTGCTAGAGTCCACATATAATCTGTGAGTAAAGATACTCATTGCTAGTACTATATGATCCTATTGGGTCACACACCTAAGCAAATGGAGACAATTCAATAGAGAATGATCATTATAGGAATGATTCATGACTTGAGCATCATAATACATGGTTTCAGATGAGAACATGTGTTTTGAGCTAGGCCTAAATTAATCCTAATTCAACTAGGAATTAATTAGGTGTTTCGGGCTGGACCAAAATTAATCGTAATTCAATTAGGAATTAATTAGATGTTTTGGGTTGGGCCTAAATTAATCCTAGTTTAAATAGGAATTAATTAGGTTAACTTAAACTCCCTATATATATGATATAGGGCACGTTTTTGATGAGATAAGAAACCCTAGCCGTTGTTGCACAAGTCGAAACCTAAGAGAATTCCACACAAATTCTAGCAGACTTCTCTCCTACTTGCGTGTGTGTGGACTATCAATAGAGAGGCTACACTTGGAGCACTTGCTGATCTTATACATGATCTTATCTCCGCTGCACCAATCAAGCTTCAGGTATAATCGAGTTCCCTATTTTTCAGATTCAATTCAGTTAATACAAAACCTAGGGCTTAAGGTTTTTGCTAGATTAATCAATTGATAATTTTCGAATTGCTTAAAAACCTATCATGTGTAAGATTGGTCCGCTTATGTAAATTAGTTTGGTTTTCTCAGGTTTAATTCCGGTTTGATGTATGGTTATATATTGGAGATTGTACAGTGAGAATGGCAAGCGATTTTTCGCAAAGTTTGACATGTTCATCGACATTTACTTGTAGTAATTTGCTTGGAATGTCTAATTGGGTTTTAGTTTATATATTCTTCTTGACAAAAGTATTTTATGTTAGTTATGACATATTATTTCACAAAGTAGTTTGAGGCTGAGTAGTACTTTCAAATCAAAGATAAGGATGTCATCAATTTTGTGTGGAAGAATATTATTGCAATCTTGGTCTCCCTTACGAGATGTTACGAATAATGTCTTTGAGTTTATCTCGGCCAAATTTTGGAAATTTTGCGCAAAATAGAATATACAATTTAGTAAGTCAAAATAGAATATACAATTTAGTAAGTCAAAACCTAAGAGAATATACATATAAGCAGATCCTAGAAGGTTTAAAGAAGTCCCTCTCTGAAAAGAAAATGTGTTGGGCAGACGAGTTAGATAGAGTACACTGGTCCCACCAAATTATTTTGAGAAGATCAAAGGTAAAAACCCTTTTCAGGAATGTTGGCATATTCCCAAACAAAAGTGAATATTTTACGAAGAACCGTGTTCCCGCTATGCGACAACTCTAATATGAAGGTAATGATAACAAACCTAGATAAATTAGAAAAAGAACGTGATGATCCACTATTTCAAGTACAAAAATTACCAGCAGCAAGCCGCCAAGTACTATAATAAGAAGGAACAAGGTAAACATTTTGCTGAAGGAAAACTTGTGCTAAATAAGACTTTGGTAACATGCCAAATTGAATGCAGTTAAAATCGGTGCCAACTACAAAGGGCCTTATGTTATTTGCAATGTCGTAAAGTCGGGATTGTATGAACTCGCTACAACGGAAGGTGCGTTAATCCCACGATGTTAGAACGCAATCAATCTGAAACGGTACTACCATTACCAGTTAACTATCTTGGTATTTTGTGCACCATACTCGAAGTTGCGTTTTTATTTTTTAGAGAGTAGTTATTAAAGCAATGCAATCAGATTTACGTTTTTTTCCTTGATCCCTTCGGGGTATTATACACCCTTCGAGTGTATCTTTAATTTTATAAAAAAAATTTTGTTTAAAAAACATAGTATTACATATTATCTATGTATTGGCCGAGACCCTACTTCATAAAATCGAGCCAAAAAGTTAGCTCTCAGAATTAAAATTTTGAATATGAAAATCTCGACGGTGGCCGAGAGCCTACTCTCAAAGCCGAGTCTTAAAATGTCGATGAAATATAATCTCACTCATTTTAAGCCGAATAAAAAACCTCGCACCAATTAAGGTATGTCTTATAGTAAGCTGAGTTTGAAATTTCATTGATTCCTAATTCTCGCTCGTTTTAGCCGAGACCGAGTTTCACGCAAAATATTTACTTGAAAAATATTATATAAAATTAATTTCTTACAACTCTGATCAAATCCAATTTTAGCCCAAACAAAACATAAAAAAAGTCCAAACAGACGAACTACGTGACAAAAAAGTTAGGGGGCTCTTCTCTCCAACCTCTTTAATCCTTAAGGTTGGTATGCTCATCTTGGCCTTGTACTTCTGTGTATGACCTTCTCTTTACCTCGGTAACCTTGAAGAAGACAATAACATCATTCGAATGCTCGTATATTAACCTAAGGACGATCATGAGGATTGATGACAACAACTTCATTAGGATCAACTTGGGGTAAGGCTTCCTTTAGCGCCAAAGCAGCCTCGTTTAGAGAAGAGCACTCGCCGACCTTAAAAGTCAAGACAACCAAGTCATGAGAAAGAAGTGTTGTGGTCATCTTGTTCTGAACGACTCATGGAGCTCTCGGGCTGCCATGTGACAAACACTTCGGGGAGAAGAATCTCGCGTCTTAGAAGTGATAAAAAAATGTTATCAATTTTGAGGTATTGAGCGTATTTTAGCCTCAAGATCTTTGAAATGGGTGGCGATTCTCCCAAAGCGCGAAGACAATTGACCTGAGGATTCTTGGGAAGTTCTAAGTTTTTTCATGACAACAACTTCATGTAAACGGGAATCGAAATTACCTTTGACCTCGTCGAGTTTGGCCTAGAGAGACGAGATGGTGGTATTGGCTTTCTCAGCGGCCTTAAAAGAAAAACGTTGATCCTTAATGGCACCCTCCAAAGTGCTCTTCAAAGGCGATCTTCTAGGCCTGCTTGACATTTTTGTCCTACTCCGCTAACAATTCGTCCCTAACCTTAGCCAACATGGCCTTAAGATGGGATTGCCTGCACGATCCCCCAGGTTAGCTTGTTATCTGGCGGTCGCATCAGAGGAAGCTTGAGACTTTGAATGAAGTTCAAGAGGCTAATGAGCTAGATAACAAAAGAGAAGAAAGTCAGAGTAATGAAATCAAAATTAAAGCATATTGAGAAGATACAATATGAACCTTGAACATCATCACAATGGTATATCCATATTCCTGTCGATTTGCCATCTAATCAGGAGGACGTAATGCTTTGATCATATTACTGATATGACGCATCATGTCACCGCAAGACATCTCATACATTATGATGAGAGACAACAAGTTGTAACCACATTGAAAACAAAAGTCTCCAACAGTCTTCCCACTTTTAGTCAGGGGCATCATAGGGGGAGTGTTTCTAGCGCCTTTGCGCTTCATGGCTCTTATCTTAGGGATAGCGAGAGTAGTGGAGCGACTTGGCAATAGCAAGCAACGACTAATCATGTTATCGCCAAAACACTTAGCAAAAGAGACCTCGACTAGTTTACCTGATTGCACCAAATCACGCTTAAGTGTGGCAGTCTCTGACATTTTCCCTTTCAGGATACAACCCTTGGATGAAGTATCCGCCTTCCCTACGAATTTATTTTTCTTTTGGACCTTATTCTTCATCTTCTTTAAAGAAGAGGCCTTAGCACCTTTGACAGTTTATGCTGATTCAAGATTACGATGTTGATCGGAGTTGATTGGGTCCCTAGATATATCGTCTTTGTATGAGTAGTAGATGGAAAAACGTCACCCACTTTTTGGATGGCCGGGGAGATATACTCGCGGCCAAGATTATTTTACTCTCGGTAAGCCGAGAAAGCCCTTCATCAAGAACATCATCCAAATCACCCATGATCTCCAACATCACGAAGTCCCCTAAACACATCGTCTTTTGGAGAGTTCCTGCACGAGTATGCCAACTTAGTTTCTAGGTAAATAAAAATTTTGCTGCTTAAGACAAGGTACCTTTAGATAGACGAGAAGCGGTTCTTTCAATAAGACCGGCGTAAGTTTTTTTCAACTGATGCGTGGAACTCCAAGAAGGTTGTTTACCAGAACTTGGTAGTTTGAGGTGGGAGTTCGAGAGAAATGATGCTTTTCTCAAACAATAAAAGCAAGTAATAACAAGCATAACTTATCAAGTCGGCAAATAAAATTTTTGAGTGGCGAGATGCCTAAAAATATACCGGGTTTCTTTGATCGTGGGAGTTTAAATTCTAGGCGACTGCTAGTAACAAGCGAAGAAGTAACATTGCTTCCAATTCGTAACCTTGGAATTAACCCCATCCAAAAAGCGAAGGCCACTTTTGGCCTTAATAAAAAATGTCCCTTTTGGTGAAGTGCTAGAGCAAATGGTGGTCATGTTCTTAAATTTTCAAAGCATAACATCCATACGTGATTTACTCCTAAGTATTAGCGCGCCTAGGATGTTCATAACTCTAGAAGACCTGAGTTAAGATATCGCAATTTTTCGCTTCAAGAAGTATTGTGGTAGAAGATCAGGTTAATCATCCGAACTCAGAATCCAGATATCAACCTCCTTAAAGGTTGGATATGCTTTGAAGCTTTCTCGAGCTTCTTAATGGTGATCACACAAGGGGTGACATTGAGGGAGCGGTGCCATCTTTCCAAAGGACCAAGCTCAGGGTGCATAATTGGCACCATAGACGCTATACAAGAAGAAGAAGTCTCGTCTTGCTCGTGTCTTCCGGGAACTATTGTTTTCTCGTCAAATTTATTTAAAGAATCCAACTCGGCACCTGAACGTCCAACCAGTCGTTCCAATCCTCTACTAATGTCATCCTCGGAGGAATTAGAAGAATTGTCATTCGAGCTATCGCTCCCGACTTCGAGGTCATACTCAATTTTGTTTCTGTCCAGCTTGGAGTGTTCAATTTGCAATAACAACAACACTGCATCGCGGCACAAAGAAAGCTAGAGAGAGAAAGTATAGCAAGAATTTAACTTTTCAACTCGGATGAAGTAAATAACAGAGAACTCAACACAATATTTATAGAAATTAATCAGAAGCTGAAACGACGCTTCTTGGTTACATGTTGATACCCGAAACAAAACCAACCATAAGAAGACACTTGGAGCGAAGGATCTAGAAGCAGGTCATTTCTCCGACACCGAAATTTAATTTAAATTTTAGAGGTTAAGGGGAAACTATTGTTGGAGGTGTATCCAGATCCCACTTTGGTCCACATGTTGAAGTCAATAACAAATCCTTCAATGTCTCCAACTCGTCAAAGAAGCGAAGAGGATACAAATCCTAATCAACAACAATTTAGACGAGGTTGCTCCTTGGCAAAAATGATAATTATGGCATCTCTGTCTCAGTGAGGTCATTGTATCTCAAGGATGAATAAAATTGGCTAACACGTCATAGAAGAGGAAAAAATAAATATTCCTAATCCGATTTGGATTATATCCAGAAACCTCGTGAAAATCTTCACGAGATTTCTGAATCTAAACTACAAATGTAATATTTCCTATTTTCTAGTACTTGTAACCGACCCTATATCTTCTAGATATGGGAAAAGGTTCTCTCTCTCTCTCACGTTTTCATAAAATCAACTCGGCATTCTATCTCAATTTACTCTTTTTGTAACTAATTTGATTAGAATAGTTACCCATCTTCCCTCTAAACTAAAGAAATTGGATCTAAAACCTTAGTGATAGATATTACTCGAACATCAGGCCACAAAATATATTTTGTCACATAATAAATTTATCCTTTGTTCCTGTAATATGGCTCATATATGCTGAAAGTAGTAACTTATATATACATCTAAAGAAGAGATAAACGAGGGTTTCAATTCACAAAAGCTGTTAACCAAACTAATTAAGCTTATCCCTAGAGATGAAATTTGAGTGGTTAAGATGGTCTTGATGGAGAATTCGCTGCTCTTTTCTCTCTTTTTTTTTTGGTCGAGAACTGCTCTTTTCTCTTATTCGTACAATATTGAAGTGCAAAATGTGATTTTTTAACTATAATTTCAGGATTCTTCTACAACTTTTAAAGTATCTTCAACCAATGGATGCAAATTCAAAGCTACACTATAGTAATCTAGTACTAGAAGAAGGAGAAGAAGGTTTTAAAAAGAGCTCACTAAGATTGTGATTGTGGAGAAAAAGAATAGTATTCACATCGTGAATGAAATAGTAGTCATCAATCGTCATCAAATGGTTTGTTTGTTTGTTTTGACGTAAAAGTACAATATGCTAAGGGTCGTATTCGACAAAACTTCAATGATTTAGAGATCAATCAAATGGAAAAGTAAAGACATATGCATGCACACGGTTGTCAATAATGTAAGACCATGTAATTGTAACTATATATAATAATAATAATATCATCAAAATTGTCGTCCTTCTTCAGCTTCAACAACCAAATCTTTTGAGTATCTTGTCATCTTGTGGACTGCATCCGTACCATCTTTATTAATTATATATCTCAAAGTACATTGCATGTAAAAGTGGATCCGATTCCGAATAATACAACCCAAAAAATAACAAATAAAAGCTATTATTAAATTGTGATAATTGGGGAAAATAGAGAAAAAAAGAAGCAACAAAATTTTTTTTTTGAAAACGAGTTTGATGAAATAATTTAAACAAATTTAGAAAAAGAAGCAACAAAAATTCCTTCGATTGAAAGTTGAATCTGATGTTTCCACGAAGTTTCTAAGTTTTCTAACAAATAATTAATATAAGTGAATCATGTAAGCTACATAGGAATAGGCCTGCACATTTGGGTATTTGCTTCTCTCTCTCTC
>JAKUCM010001285.1:0-35434 GCA_023374145.1 Lepidium sativum | reverse complement strand
GCATGATTGATGAGAAATTTTATATAATGTTTCATCGACTTTGTGCTCGACAAAACCGATCGACGAAACCTTACCATGAACGGAATTTTATGTGATTTTTTTTTTAAAAATAGCCACGAGAATTAGCTTTTATTTGGCGGTGGTTTGAAGACATTAGGACAAGTGGTTAGGAAGATATAAAGATTTTACTCAAGATATGTTATTATGACATGAAACTGTGACGAATGATATTTTGGAAGAAAACATGGATGATGAGATCGACAAAGCCAACCATGATTGAAACAAGGGTTCTATAGATATTTATCGACCATAAGGTCGATGATTGTGATCGACAAAATGGTCTCAAGAGGTCTGCAAAATTACATTGACCTCATGATCGATAAAAGTGGTCGATGAAGCAATCAAGTAAACAAGTGGTCGATGATTTTAATTGTTTTCTAAATAGTGATCTAGCTAATAGTCCTGATCTCATGTGATGTGCATTCTCCATTAGTTATAGTTGGCGATCTCATGGATTCAAAAACCTCCTAGTTAACCCAAAAAAGAAAACACATCTAAACCGTTCCTTGCTCCACACTGGTGCTGTCAACAAAAGGGTTATTACCATTTAAGGACTTCTTTTGTTGGTTAACTATTTAAGGAAGTTTGTAAAGAAACATGAATTTTGAAGCATAGTTTTACCATTTAGGGAAGTAACATAAAATTTCAATGTTAATTACATATCCCATGGACTTTCTCTGCAAAACACATCCAACATGTATCCAAAGATTTAACTTTTGATTCTTCCTCACTGTAGAAATTTGAAATAGGATTTCAATATGTTCTATAGATAATGAATCGTATACTATACATCATTTATATAGACAAAAGTAGAGATAAGAGATTATCCTAATGAAATCCTAACAGACTGAGAATTAATATACAAGATATTTGCAACTAACAAACAACTTGATCTTATCTCCTATACTCACTTCATCAATGAATAATACAAATACGCCATCTAAAAATACAAATATAAATACCGAATTTGACAAAGAAATACCAAGAAGATACATACTACGACATTGCTTGTTATCGCAATTAAAATTGTAACCTTCTTCTTCGAAAACAAAAACAAAGTTATTTAAAAGAAAAAAAAACTTAAATGACTCAAAATCTTTCTTACAAGAGATATGTAATCAATGTTGGCAAAAAACCAAACAAAAGATATGTAATCATTAATCAATTACTTAAAAATCGATCTAACCGTTTAAGCATTGTAACTAGTTTAAGACATAACTCAGAATCGAGATTTATAGTCAACTTCGTACGAGTCCAAGATATTTGCAATGTCGCGGCCGTGAGATCCTATGAGTGTTTGAAATCTCAACGAACTATTTCAAAATCGTTTTCTCATTTCTCAATCTTGCTATACAATTGTAACTATGATTATATACAAGTAGTAAACCTAAATCAAAATAACTAAACCAAGCAATTTAACTTAACCAAAGTAAACCAGAAACTCTATGATCCCCCCTCAAGATGGAGGTGCAGAACAAGGAGCAGAGTATAGGTTATGAACACCCCATCTTGCTCATCAAAAACTTGAAAGGGGACGGATGCAATGCTTTCGTGAATATATCAGCAAGCTGGTCGGAACTACGAACATACATAGTCTTGAGCATGCCATCCAATATCTTCTCCCGAACCTTATGGCAATCCCGTTCTATATGTTTAGTGCGCTCATGAAACACCGGATTGCGAGCAATATGAAGAGCAGCGGTATTGTCACAGTAGAGATAAGCAGGAAGAGAGAAGGGAACCTGAAGTTCCTGAAGCATTCCTGTCAACCATATCAGTTCTTTGGTCGCCATTGCCATGGCACGATATTCTGCCTCTGCCGAGCTCATAGAAACTGTTGGTTGCTTCTTTGATTTCCAAGTAACCAGAGAATCACCAACAAACATGGCATAACCCGTGACTGATTGTCTTGTGTCAGGACAAGCACCCCAGTCAGAATCAGTATAACCACGGACAGCAAAGTCAGATGAAGTAGAGTAAAACAAACCCTGTCCAACAGTACCTTTCAAATAACGAAGAACTCTATGTAAGGCCTGAAGATGAGGTTCACGAGGAGCTGAAGAAAACTGAGCAAGTCGAGAAACTGCAAAGACTATATCTGGTCGTGTTGTAGTCAAATGCTGCAGTTTACCAACCAATTGTCGATAATACTTGGAATCAGCAAGTAAAACACCATCATCTTTAGACAAAGAATGATTGGGTTCCATAGGAACAGTAGACGGTTTGCAACCAGAAAAGCCTGTGAAGGTAAGTAAATCCAAAACATATTTGCGCTGGCTAAGGGAGATACCTTCAATTGACCGTGCAATCTCAAGACCAAGGAAAAATTTGGGAACACCTATGTCACGGAGCTTGAATGCAGCAGACAATTGACTAATCAACTCAGCAGCAGCAGTCTCAGTTGTACTGGCAATAAGAATGTCATCAACATAAACTAACACGACCATAAAAGTCCCTGCAGCACATTTGATGAACATAGTATGATCACTATGACATTGTTGAAAACCCAGAGCTGTTAGAGTAGTTGAAAACTTCAAAAACCATTGGCGCGAGGCTTGTTTAAGACCATAGATGGACTTGTGGAGTTGACAAACAGCATTAGAAGAAAAGATCCCCCCTGAATCTCAGAATAACCAGGCGGTAACTTCATATATATATCTCTTCATCTAAATCGCCATTTAAGAAGGCATTAGAGATATCTAACTGCTTGAGATGCCACTGCAACTTAGAAGCCAAAGCTAAGAGAATTTTAACCGTTCCCAATTTAGCCACAGGAGAAAAAGTATCAAGGAAATCAATACCTTCCTGTTGAGTATAGCCTTTGGCAACCAAACGAGCTTTGAAGCGCTCCACAGTACCATCAGGATTAGATTTCACAGTAAATATCCACTTACAACCAATAGCAACTTTGCCAGGAGGAAGCTCACACACAGTCCATGTATGAGTACGAATAAAAGCACCAAGTTCAACTCGAATTGCATCACACCAAACCTGTAAATCCTTAGCCTCTCGAAAATTATGTGGAATAAGAATTTTTGTGATCATATTAATGAAAGCTTGAAAAGGCTGAGATAAGTATGAATAAGAAATGTAATTTTCAAGTGGATAAGGAGTGGTTTTAGTGATAGTACTAGTATGATTATAACAATGAAAATCCTGCAAGTGTTTAGGTGGTTTTCTAGGCCGATGAGACGTAGACTCAGAATGAGCATAAGCCTCGGATGATATCTCATCATGAGGAAGAGGAATGATATCGGAAGATGGGAGCCTGAGAGGCATGTGGGAACCATCTATGGGTGGTGCAGGTAATGAAGTATGAGGAAAGAAATCTTTTGATACATCTGGAATGTTAGATGCAGCAAAGGGAAAAATAGCCTCATGAAATATGACATGCCGAGAAATAGAAACTGATCTTGTCTCTAAATCTAAAAGCTTATAACCCTTATAACCCGAGGGATATCCTAAGAAAATACAAGCTCTAGCACGAGGATCAAATTTGGTTCTAGACTTCAAAGAAGTAGATTTGTAACAAAGACAACCAAAAGATCTAAGAGAAGAATAGTTTGGTGATTGTGAAGTAAGAAGCTCAAAAGGAGTCTTATTATCTAAGACATGAGAAGGCAATCTATTAATAAGAAAGGCTGCTGTCAACACACAATCCCCCCAGTATTCTAAAGGAACACCTGACTGAAAAAGTAAGGCCCTAGCTACATTCAATAAGTGCTGATGTTTCCTCTCAACCACAGAATTTTGTTCAGGGGTTTCAGGACATGAATGATATTTCCTAATGCCTTTTGATTAAACAACTCAGTAAACTGTAATTCATGAGCATCATCAGATCGCACAGAACAAACACGAGTATTATATTGAGTTTCTACCAATTCCAAGAAGCTAGGAAATATATGTAACACATCAGACTTCAGGACATGAATTTACAAACACATCAGACGCAAGAGATTGGTAAAAGGCCTGAGTTTCAGCACCAAATTTACAAACAGATTATTGTTATACATTTCCCTCGCAATTATGAGTGCCTTGCGCACCACGTAATTTCCAAACTCATTCCTTGCAAGTCTTATCAATCTGTATTCGTTGCACTCCAAAAGCTCCATAGCTACGAACACCACCATCGACTTACCATCTCCCTCCAGAAGTTTCTCCACGAGGAAGCTTCCATACTTGTTGAACGAGAGCTCAACGCAGTGGCCACTGAGATTGTACGCGATCTCGTACGTGTAACGCAAGCTATTTAGTTCAAGCACGTGTTGGACCACATAGTTCCCTGATGTTAGAGTTCGACGCTTAATTGCGTAACAATGGTTGCTGTTGAGACGTTGATGAGATGGAGAAACAGAGCCGTGAAAATACCACTGCGCTTAAGCAAGAATCCGCCCAATTCGTGTTAAATTCAGAATGGAGCTATGCCACAAACGTTAACTCTGTGTTCTTGAAGAGCTGAATCACGCAGACTTCAAGAGGAGCTTATCAGAGAAGAAGACTCCAAGAGAACTTCGAAACAGAAGAATTGATTTCTTGAAAGGGAGAGAGAGCTCATCGCCTGAAGCTTCGAGAGCTCTTCTTTCTTTTATAACCGAAATCCTTATTCTCTTTTGGTTTAGTAACCAGTTGGGACAATGTCGGTTTAGACTTTATTTTGATTTATCAAACTAAACCATTGGTTTAATGTTTTGGTTAACATATTCCAACATTCCCCCTCTTGTTAACTAAAACCAGAGGCTAGTTTTTGTTATCTAGAGACTTGAATTAACAAAAGTTTCCTGATACAAACTCGCAAATAACATTTATTCCCATTCATGAAACTCAACTTAAGATTTTTTTTTCTGAACACAGAGAATACATCTTGTTTTATCCGAATGTACTTTCACTCTTGTTCATGTCTTGCTTTTGTTTCTCTGGTGTATGGCCTTTTTCCGACTTCAATTGCTCCCTTTGTTTGACCTTTTGAACCATGTTGATGTGCTTGTAGATCATTCATGTTAAGGAGCCCGGGGTAATCTAGTTTCTAGGTCCATACACTCCCATGTCTTTGGCAGTTTCATGAACTGTTTTTCCACTCAATGGTTTTGTCAATGGGTCATCAATGTTTTTCCCAGACCTGACATATTCAAGTGATAAAACCCCGATTTCAATCAACCCTCTTATCACTTTATGTCTCATCCTTATATGCCTTTTCTTCCCATTGTAGTGCTTGTTTAGAGCCACAACAATTGCTGCTTGAGAGTCACACTTTAAGGATATAGAAGTGTGATTCTTGTCATGCATTGGTAAGTCAGCAAGAATGCATCTTAGCCATTCTGCTTCTTGTCCAGCCAACTCCAACGCAATCAGTTCTGATTCCATTGTCGACCTAGCAGTGCATGTCTGTTTGTTTGATTTCCATGAGACTGCACCACCTCCAAGAGTGAACACGAATCCACTGGTGGAGTTGATCTCATCATTGTCTGTGATCCAATTGGCATCACAGAATCCTTCAAGTGTACACACCGCATTGTTGTAGTTCAATGACCAATCCCTTGTTGCTTTTAGATATCCCATCAGTCTGCTTAAAGCATTCCAATGATCTGAGCTTGGATTTTGTGTGTACCTACATAATCTACTGACTGAATATGCAATGTATGGTCTTGTGCAATTCATAAGGAACATCACACTTCCCAGCACCTTGGCATAGTCTCCTTGTTTCACACCTTCACCTCTGTTCTTGCGTAGGTGAAGTGAGGAGTCATATGGTGATTTGAATGTTGGTCTTTCCCAGAATTCAAACTTCTTTAGAATCCTTTCAACATAGTGAGACTGTGACAGAGAAAAGCCAAGGTTAGTTTTTGAAACTTTTATCCCGAGAATAACATCTACCTCTCCTAGATCTTTCATGATGAACTTGGATTCAAGAAACAACTTAGTATCATTTACTAGCTCCAAGGATGTTCCCAGAATCAACATGTCGTCTACATACAAGCAAATGATTATAAAAACATCCCTAGAACCTTTGCTAAAGATGCAAGTGTCACCCGAGTTCAACATAAAGCCATTTTCAGTTAGAGTAGAACTAAAATTTTCAAACCATTGTTTAGGGGCTTGTTTAAGGCCATAGAGGGACTTTCTTAGCCTACATACTTTGTTTTCCTGGCCATCTATCTCAAATCCCTCAGGTTGTGTCATATAGATTTCTTCTACTAAGTCACCGTTTAAGAATGCGGTTTTCACATCCATTTGATGTACTATCAACTTAAACAGGCTAGCTAGACTTAAAAGCAACCTAATAGAAGCTATTTTAGTGACAGGAGCATATGTGTCAAAGAAGTCAACTCCCTGTTTTTGCGTGAACCCTTTAGCCACTAATCTTGCTTTGAACTTGTCTATGCTTCCATCTGCTTTGAGTTTCCTTTTCAGGACCCATTTACATCTGATTGGCTTGAATCCCTAGGGTAGTTCTACAATTTCCCATGTGTGGTTAGCCATGATTGAGTCGAATTCATTGTTTACTGCTTCCTTCCAAAATGTTGCATCAACACTTTTCATAGCTTCTGTGAAAGTTTCTGGATCTTCACTTAGCAGGAAGATGTACACGAACTCTTCTGACAATTCTTCATACTCTGTCAAGAAGCTGGTGATGAAGTCAGGTCCAAAGTTTGTGATTGTTCTGGCCCTCTTACTTCTTCTTACTTCACTGATTCCTCCTTCAGAATCTGTTCTGAGTCTTTTTGATATTGTACCTGAGCTCATAGATTCTTCTTTAAACGGGAAAATGTTTTCAAAGAATTCTACATCTCTAGATTCTATGACATTTCCTAGATGTTTAGAGACAGAATCAAAGGATATGCATCTGAATGCTGCACTTTCTGCAGCATAACAAATGAAGATAAAGTTTACCGTTTTTGGACCAATGTTTGATCTCTTGAAGTCGGGTAATCCCACCTTTGCCAAACACCCCCAAAATTTCATGAAGCTCAGATTAGGTGAGTGACCTTTCCATAGTTTGTAAGGGGTGACTTCAAGCCTTTTGTGAGGGACTTTATTTAGTATATAACATTCAGTAAGAACTGCTTCTCCCCACATGAAATCTGGAAGTCGTGAACTAAGGAGCATCGCATTCATCATGTTTCTAAGAGTCCTATTCTTTCTCTCTGCTATACCATTCTGCTGTGGACTATATGGTGCAGTTTTTTCATGTACTATTCCTTCTTTTTTGCATAAAGACTTCATGGATTCATTGATGTACTCACCACCTCTATCAGTTCTAAGCCTTTTAATTTTTCTACTTAGTTGATTCTCTACTTCCGCTTTGTATATTTGAATGATATCAAAGACTTCATCCTTAGAACTCAATAGATATACTTTGGTGAATCTGGAAAAGTCGTATACAAAAGTGATATAGTACCTTTTACCCCCTCTGCTTGGTGAGTTCCTGAAGTCTGCAAGGTCTGAGTGAACCAATTCTAGCAGTGATGAGCTTCTTGCTACGGGATACATATATGGTTTTCGGCTACTCTTAGCTTCAACACACACCTCGCATTTAGACAATCCAGAGTTTAAGTTGTCAGTGATTAGACCAGTTTGTTTTAACCTTTGAATAGATTTCTCATTTAGATGTCCTAATCTACCATGCCATGTATTGAAATCACACACCAAGTAAGAACAATTTTCAACTTTATTTCCACTGTCAGTTTTGATTACAAACAATTTCCCTTTACAGAATGCTTTACCAACGTAGTTTCCATTTTTAGAGAGCACTAATCTACCTGCTTCTATTACTTGTTTAATTCCACTAGTCATAAGTAAGGCGCTTGAAATTAGATTTCTACGCATGGAAGGAACATAGAGTGTTTTTGAAAGGGTTAGAGTTCTCCCTGAAGATAGCTTGATGTCCACATCTCCAATCCCTGACACCTTTAGTACACTCGAGTCTCCAAGAAACACATTGTTGTTTACAGCTTCATCTAAGTTCTTGAAGAGTGATTTTTGAAAGCAGATGTGTCTTGTGGAGCCGGAGTCAATCACCCATTCTACTCCTTCAGAAGTGGAGTATACTTCAGTGACCATTGCCACTAAGTCTTCAAGAATCACGTCTTCAGTTAGATGAGATGTAGCTCCATCTTTAATTCTTGCAGGACAATCTTGTTTCTTGTGTCCTATTTGGTTGCAGATCCAACATTTGACTTTCTTCTTGAAGTCCACAGTTTGTTTTGTGGAAGTTGTGTTCTGCCTCTTGCCATGTTTCTTCCTTTCTCTGCTTCCTTCCACAAGATTAGCATCATGTTTAAAGGATCTGGTCACAGATTCCTTACCTGAGTAGCGACGATTGGCATCTTCTATCATGATGTCTGAGATTAAGTCGTCTAGATTCATTCTTTTCTTGTCATGTTTCAGCTTGGATCGGTAGTTGCTCCAGGAAGATGGAAGTTTATCTATCAACACCAAAGCTGCAAGATGATCGTCAATTGCCATACCTTCGGCTTGAATTCGAGAGATTGTGGACTCATAGTCATGAAGTTGCTCGAGAATAGGTCGATCTTCTCGTATCATGAAGGAGGTCCACTGTGAAGTGACGTACTGTTTCTTGCCTTCGTCTTCCCCACCATATCTCTTCTTCAGATTTTGCCAAATTTCTTTCGCCGATTCGTAATTTACATAGATGTGGAATAGTTTTTCCGAGAGGTTGCGAATTATGTGACCTCTGCAAGTGCGATTGTGATCTTCAAAGGTGCCTTCTTTTCTATGTCTTTTATTCGGTGATTCTTCTGGTTTTTCAGTTGAAGCCATCATTGATGAGTCCGTGTCTTCAGTTAGTACATAATCAATTCCAATTTCTTGGAAGAAGAAGAGAAGTTCTTCAGCCCACCGCCGATAATTTCCTCCAGTGAGAGGTTGTAGCTTCGACAAGTCCGGCACAATGGAGTTTCTCGGCATCATCAGATTTCAAGAAAGGAGATAAGAAGGATGCAATCGAACTCAAAAATTCTTGCTTAAGATTGTTAGAGTTCGACGCTTAATTGCGTAACAATGGTTGCTGTTGAGACGTTGATGAGATGGAGAAACAGAGCCGTGAAAATACCACTGCGCTTAAGCAAGAATCCGCCCAATTCGTGTTAAATTCAGAACGGAGCTATGCCACAAACGTTAACTCTGTGTTCTTGAAGAGCTGAATCACGCAGACTTCAAGAGGAGTTTATCAGAGAAGAAGACTCCAAGAGAACTTCGAAACAGAAGAATTGATTTCTTGAAAGGGAGAGAGAGCTCATCGCTTGTAGCTTCGAGAGCTCTTCTTTCTTTTATAACCGAAATCCTTATTCTCTTTTGGTTTAGTGAACCAGTTGGGACAATGTCGGTTTAGATTTTATTTTGATTTATCAAACTAAACCATTGGTTTAATGTTTTTGTTAACATATTCCAACACCTGACTCATCCTTGCTTAGGATGAGAGCGTTGTGTGCCACAAATTCCAGTATACCATCTCTGTAGTACTGGTCTTCCACGTCAGTTATAATGTCTTTGAGTGCAACGCAGCCGTGTTTATCACAAGCTATGTCGAGTGCGTGGAAGAGAACGTGCTCGT
This sequence comes from Lepidium sativum, assembly GCA_023374145.1. Taxonomy (NCBI): domain Eukaryota; kingdom Viridiplantae; phylum Streptophyta; class Magnoliopsida; order Brassicales; family Brassicaceae; genus Lepidium; species Lepidium sativum. The sequence continues at coordinate 25,803 of JAKUCM010001285.1, read as the reverse complement.
ACATGGTCGTCTTTTTCTTCTCCTCAAAGGCGGCTATGGCTCGTAGTGCTACGTGTGAGGCGTATTTTTCTTTCATGACTTGGAGGAAGCGTTCCCTGATAGCATCGCAGAAAAGTGCGTCCATATCTTCGGATTTCCCGAGGAGTTTCATCACGCGTTCTGATCCAAACTTGTTTTCGACGATAGTCAAGAAGTAATCGGAATCTGAGGTCAGCAAAGAAGCCAGCTTCTGCAGCTCTGCTGTGTCTGACTCTGAGATCATAGTCTCAAAGGAGTCCACATCATCCTCTTTGGTCAAGAAGTTGAATAGATCAACGCGTGAAAGGAATCCAGGAGGAGAAAACAAATCAGAGAGTCCTTTAGGATCTTCGGTGGCCGAAGCTGAAGAATAGAGATGACCATCCATGGCTGAAAGTGAGAAGTCACACCCGTTCGAAACTGAGAAGGGATTATCGTGGAGAGCTATGAAAGTACGTTGTTGATTAATGGAGCTTGAAAAGAGTTCATACGAGGCCGAAACAGAAGAATCAATATCGAACTGAAAAAGTGAGAAGTCATACTCATTTGAAACTGAGAATTCGTGAACAGCCATGAATGTTACGTACGTTGTTGATTAATGAATCTTGAAAAGGGTTTAAGCTTCTGTGATTTTGGAAAGTACGAGAGATCTCTGGAGTAATTGAATAGATTTCATGTGTTATTGTATTTCTAGAACTAGGGTTGTCTTTTTTGTTTCCGTTTACAATTTGGATTAAGAAATTATCGTTTTAAATTACAGCTTAAGTTATCTATCCTCCTTTTTAGTATTTTCGTTACAATTAGATGATGATTTAATTATATAAAATAGGTATAAGTAGAATTTCATAACAAATAATAAACAATTCGCAAAGGTTTTAGGGTTAAAATATTCTTAGGTATTTTTTTTTTGTCAGCTACTCTAATGGATTTTAAATCCCGCTCCTACCACTGCATGTAAGGGGTTCGATTTCTGATGCTTTGAGGTTTGTAAAGTGGCTACATCATTGAGCCACCTATCCTTGGCTAGGTATTTTATTATGAAATTTAAAAATTTTTAGTTAACATAATTTACAAATTTCAATATATTAAATAAATTTACTTTTTAAAAATTATTAATGCAATTATATAATAGAACTGAAAATAAGAAAAGTGATAATGCTATATTTTACAAATAGTTGAAAAAAATTCTGTTCTATGATATTTAAGAGTAAAATCGTAAATTGATAAAAAAAAAATTTAAAACACAACAAAACATAGATGACATATAAATTTTTTATTAAATATAAACCTTATTTATCTCAAATGTTCTTTTGAGTTTTGGCCCAGACTTTTTCCATATATACACAATCAAATCAACTTTTAATTGTGGGTATATATTTGTATTACAAAATTTAATTGTGAGTATATATTTTGGGATCGAATCCACGGAGAACCAAGTTACACTCTCAATTTCTATCGAGTCGCAAACTATATCAATCAAATGGAGAAAGTGAATTCTAACAACTTAAATGTGGATGTAATCAAATAATTAAGACAATCAGATGTCGGGTATTCATTCGGGAGTTAGTATTCTTGTCAGATAAACTATTCAGGAACTACTCTAATCTATTTCTCGGCTTGAACATGAATACAGGCATACCAACTCTCATTGAATCTATCCCTCTATCAATAACCTAAAGGTCCTAACTCTCGTTGGTTTCAGGTTACAAATAGACTTTATCGTTTTGGTTCAATTAACCACAATCCAACCTAGCATCAACTCTCGTTGGTAGTGAAGGAATTGCTCTTCTAATATAGTTTTAGTTATTAACAATCTTCTCGAAGGTTAACAACCTCAAATCATTGACTAGCTGATCAGGCTAATCTATGCATTATATTCGAGTATCAGAAGGAGAATCATCTACTAATCAATCTTATTCATTCCCTAACAGTGAATTCTAAAACCCTAGAATCCCTAGATCCGATCTAAGATCTACTCAGACATAGAACAACAGTTTAAGCAGATCATAATGAATTGAAATTGAAATTGCATAAATAATGAATAAAGAGGGTTTAGGGTTTAGGGTTTACAAAACTCTGAAACTCTGTAAAATTTCGTTCTTAGAAGTTTTTATACGACTCTCCTAAAAAAAATAGGAAAAATAGTATTTATATGGCCCAAAACAGGAGCTGAAAATCGCGAAATTAGGTCTCTGCGAAAGGCTAGGATTGATCGAGCAATGGGCGCTCGATCGATCTCCTAGATGATGAGTCGATCTTTTAAGAGACTAGGTCGTTCTTCAGATCGTGCGCATCATCATTCGATATCAGTGATCGATCGATCATTGGTAGATTGATCTGTCCTTCATTTCGTGGAGAATGCCAAAAAATGCTTCAAACCCCTCCAATGTTCCACCTTTAAACATAATTCCAACTCTGAACGTTTTTTACCTGAAATCTCAATAAAACATAGACAAATTTCCCAAATATAACTGTAATAATGAGCTCAAAACCGACAAAATATTAGGAACATCAAGGAGGTAGGAGGAGGCGCTGACAGAGTCGATTATGATTTTTCTGAGGTGGATTGGTAAAAGGAGAAGGATAATATGAAGGATAGGATCTCACACAAAGCGTGGGGGATCAGGTAGAGGGCGATAGACCTGACCTAGTAGGTCGAGTTGAATGTTTGGAATGCCGAGAGGATAGCCGACTCGGCCCATTAACTACAATGGCTCATTGACTCTATCCAATCCATAACTCCAAATTACGCAATTGACACGACCCGAGCGGAAACTATTGCATCCATCAGCTCGTATTGTGACATCAAGTGGTGAGCGTGATCGACCCGAATAACCGGTCGAGCATATGGTCCGAGTCGTTCCCGAAGTGTCAATCATTTACTCTGTTCTGGCTCCAAAGTGCATTTCCTTCTTAATTTGCAGGTCCCTTTTATCTATGGTCCAACCATTCGTGAAAAGAGCTCTGAATGCAAGTGTATAATATGCAAATACAAACTATACAAACAAACTGAAAATGACTTGAACATGATGCAAATGCAACAAATATGTATGCAAAATGAACCAAAATGATACCTAAAACTAGTTGAAATGCATACATATTAACTCTTCCAAACTTAGACTTTTCTTGTCTTCAAGCAAATGCATAGAACTAAGCTAGAAGAGAGATCCCGAAGTGGGAATTCAAAACTGAAACAAGCTGATTTAAATGTAAAATAATGTCTTGGATGACAGTTTTGAGATCCAACTCAACCAAATCGTACTTTAAAGCTTTAGTCATGTCAATCATAATTCAATTTGAGTCCAATCTCAACCTACATATGCATTCACTTTACCCATTACTTTTAACATTCATTAGCAACAAACCATGGATCGATCTATGCATCACCTCAGAACTCGTTTGGTAAAGACTAATGCTTAAGAGATTAATACAATTAGAGCTCTTGTTCTTTTTATTTCTTGTCACATCCTAAGACCTATTAGACATTTGTCTTTCAGTACTTTCTATTGCTTGGAACCATTTTTTACTTCCATTTCGAGAAACCCTTACTAGATCACACATAACTTTCAGAGCTTTCTCCCCTTAAACTCTCCTTTCTCTAACTCGGCATGACAAAGTCTAGTCAAAACTATTATTTTTATGCTTTTCATTCCTTTTCTATTCGCACACCCAAAATTTAAAATCACTTAGTCCTTATTGACTCAAAAAACGTGAATCAGAATCTACATAAAATCATGCCCTTTTCGGCTCTCATCTAACACTTAATGCCAAGTTTAATCCATACAATAGGCCTCACATATCACACACAAACAATGACGACTATAAAGGATGGTAAGGTTCATGGTGGAAGTCTACTTGTATTAGCAAAATAGATGCATACGGTAAAGAAAAACCAAGTATTTTATGCAATCCATAACCTCAAACTCGATGCATAGACTAGATAATTGATAGTCAACTTAAGGATATCACTTAGCAAGGAATTATATCTGATCAAAGCATGAAACTCAAACTAAACATTCCTACCATGGTGCGGTCTTAATTTTTAGAGCAAACTTGGTTTAAAGCAAAGAACTAACATCTAGGACATTGGGTCTAGCAAATAAAATAGAAAGTCTATGCGGTTAAATCATCTTAATTCCCAATGCATATTCTAGAATCGATCTACATGAATGCAACTAGATGACACTTTTTTATTTTTTTGAGTTTGTATATGACATAGATGCAATGTATGAACTATATGGAAAATCAAAATTAAGAAACACAAAAAACATGTTAATATGATTTGGGACCTTCCCCCAAACTTAAATTACAATGTCCCCTGTTTAGAAGAAGCTCGACAGAAAATCCTAAACCAAGAAAGAAAAATAAGTGATGCAATGGTATTCACAGTGGAGTTGGAGTTGGTACCTCACCGGTAGAAAAAAGACCACTCTATTGGATCCACTTCCATATTATCAGTGTGTGTTTGTGGGTTGGGAGTTCGAAAATCTTGACATCCAGTCCCGTACAGGTTGGGAGTTAAAAAATCTCTTCGAACTGGTTTGCCGTGAAAGAACGATTTACATTCTTCACTCCGAAAGCGAGGGCCCCAGATTCACCTTTTCTTTTTAGCTTCTCTTCGCCGATATAATACTCGTGCAGTTCAACTAAAGCGAGGAACTATAGAGTTTTCGTTCTATTGTATCAACAAGCATTGGGCGCGAATTGCGTTAACCCCGCACGTCTCTGTAAAAAGGGTGTAAATGGTAACTGCAAAATTGTGTTGAATGTGAAATCTTGCTTGATTTTATTGTATTTTATGCATAATTTTGCGGAATTACTTAAAATCAAATGGTAAGATCTGAATTATGCAGAATGTGGAATCATGGCTAAAATATGTCCTTAATACTAGTTGTTGAACCCTTAATACTAGATTCATATACCAAAAAATTGAAACTCGAATTAAATTGTGCAAGCCAAAATAAGTAAAATATAACAATCTCTGTATGTACAATATTACTTATAATTAATTATATATTTTATTTAAAATAATTCTTATTTAAATTATATTAAAAAAACTAATTGAATAAATATTATTAATATATATATATATTTAACATCTAAAATTGTGAATTATTTTTAAATATTTTTTAAAGGTATATACAAAATTAGAAATGGTACATGTAGTTTCTATGATAAGTAGTCACATGTAAAGAAAAAAGATAACAAAAAAAAGATAAATAATTACCCACATTCTACGTAATTAGAAAAACAAAAATGAATAGTGATTGTGAACTCTAAAATGTAGTGGAATAAAATAATTCGACTATTTCTCAGCAATCGACTTATACCAATTAAACATCAAATGTGAATAGTTAAATTCTGCTGATTGTAAAACTCTATCCAAAATTCTTTTTAAATTTATTTTTGGCAGTGGAAAGGTATTATATATGTGACACTAGATTCACACACTAAGAAAATAAATTTATATATGAATCAAATTTTAAACCGAATAAGTATCCAAAAAATTGAAATACAATTATATATCTAAAATTTATTAAAATATGCAGATATATCAAGTAGTACTTGGACCTAGGTAGATCCCACCACACCTCAAACCGATATATATATATATATATATACAGTTCAAAATATGTATAAATACCAGAAAACCCGACCCCGAATAGATTCTAGGTAGAATCAAAACTTGAATACTCAAATACCCAAAAAAATGATCTAAAAAACACTAAAAAGTAAACTGATGTTAAGACAAAAACATACAAAAAGAAAATATTGAAAATTGCTCGGCATTCTACAATAATGCAACTGGTAACAACATCATTGAAAAATGTGTCGAATCAAAAATTCCACAACACTTCTTGTTACTAGTTACATCCAAGGTCTATATCTTTAGCAATGTCAATCTTCACATCGTTTCTCTATGAAGGTATCTCGTTTCTTTCACCATAATTTGCTGAAAAGCCATCATCGGCGGCTGTTGAACTCGGTCCGTGAACTTGATGAGTTGTTCGAGTTAGAGTCAAAATTCTATGATTTCTTTACACAACACACTACACTCGACGAATCTATGTCTCCTTTCTTAGTCCACTGACTTGATGGTATGGAATTTCCGGCGGTTCAACTCGAGTATGGAATCGAATGTGTCACTCACGTGTGAGCTTCAACTCGTTGGTGGTAAATGAACTTGAGCATGGGCTCGACTAAACGGCGGCGGCTTCCACTTGACTAACATGTGTTCATGGGTTGAGATGAATCTCTTTCTTCTCTATTTGGCTAGTTAGATCGAGTGATGTATCGAGTTGAACTCAAAGTTCTGCAAAATAATCACAAATTTTGCAAAGAATAATGAAGAACAAGTGAAGATGCAAATTATGGGAGAGATAAGTGAAGTGAGCACAAGTTTTGTGAGTGGATAATGAAAGAGCTGAGTGTTAGTGTTAAGGACAAATGCATGTGCTAAAGCAGTAAAAAGCAAGATTAAGTGGCAATATCAGCTCCTCTCCACAATTTACCACCATTACCAGAGGACTCAACTTTCACGGGTCTGTGGAAGTTGACAAAACTGCTGAAATACCTTCCTCTAACCGGAACCGGTGAAGCACCAGTAAGCTTCTAGCTAATCTGGAATTTGTGGAAAGCTAGAAATGAACTCACCTTCAACAACCGGTTCTTCACTGTCACTGAGGTAATCACGAAATCAATAGTTGACTCAAAAGAATGGATCACGACACAAATTAAGGACGAGAATCATTACACCAGAAACAAAATTCTACCTACTCCTACAATGGACTCAATTACATGCTTCACAGACGGAGCATGGATACGGGATCGAGATCGAGCAGGGGTTGGATGGATCTTCTCAGGCGGCTGCCTTCAATCGCCGATTACCGGATCAGAGTCCTTTGACCACATCACATCGCCTCTGCTTGCAGAAGCTTTGGGCATTTGATCTGCATTGGAAGACGCTTTGGAGCGAGGTTTTAATCACATTACTCTGTTCTCCGACTCCAGTCTTTTTATCTGGAGCATCAAGACCGGATTCTCACCGCCATAACTCCATGGGGTATGTTCCGACATCGCCAATTTATCTGCACTCTATGCATCTATTTCTTTTGATTTTGTATCGAGAGAGAGGAACAAAGAGGCCAATTGTTTGGCAAAAACTGCTTTATTTTCTGCCCTTATGAATGTATCAAACTCTACCTAACATATTAAGTGAATTAATTGGTTTTTTGACACAAAAAAAAGTGGCAATATCTGCAAAGAAAAAACGTGGGGCCTTCTATCAGCAATAATCATAGATATGACAGGTGGAGTTAGCACATTCTCCACCAAATTAAAATCTGTACCTTTTTTTGTTTAACTCATTAGTCAACTTGATCCAGCTTCTCGAGTCGAACCACCAGATTATCAACTCAGTCTTTTCTGAAATATTAGGTGATGTGGTAAAATATTTTGGGCATGGTTCGTTGGGGTTCAACCATCCCCAGTTACTATCAAAGCGACTCGCAACTGATCTTCTGTTGTCAACTTCTCCAATAGCTCATCAGCTAGAGCATCCATTTCCTGAATCAAGAATACTGACCCTCAATGGTTAGCTTCTTCACCACATCATTGATGTTCAACTTCATCTTAATGTCCTGACCCAAATACAACTCAATTGTTCCATTCTTTACATTAATCAATGCAACAATTATGGTTAAGAAAGGTCTTCCAAATAGCAATGAATCCTTAGGATTCTCGTCCATTTTCTAAACAAAAAAGTCAGTTGGTATCTCAACTCCATCGACTTTCACAAAGAAATTTTCTAAAATTACGTGAGGGATTCTTACTAACTTATCCGCCAAAACCAAATATATCTTGTAGGATATTTAGTCGTTGAAGCCTAATCTCTTTGAACTGAAAGTGGCATGAGGCTTATTGATGCACTAAGGTCGCATAAGCACTTGTTGAAAGATAAGGGTCAAAGTGAATTAAGAATTGTGAAAGTGCCAAGATCACAAAGCTTCTTTGGCATTACCTTCCTTTGGATATTGGCACTGATCTCGTGAGTGAGCACTACCATACCTTCAATATCTTTTTTTCTCTTCTTAACTACATCTTTAAGGAACTTTTAATAAGGAGGCATCAACATGAAGGCACCCATAATGGGAACCTTGAGTTCAATGCCTTGAATTTTCTTATCGAAATGTGTTTTATACTTCTCAACAACATCCTTCTTAAAACTCTGGAGAAAGGAAACTGCGGTTTATAAGACATGGGAACAAATGGTTTCATCGTTTCTTGAGAAGCTGACTATTTTTAGCATCAGAATGTGCCACTCAATCAACATACTCTGATAAAACATGACCGAATATATAAACGGTATTTATTTTAAGAAAAGCTGAAATATATACAATTCGGTAAAGAAAACTCGCTAGAAGGAGTCAAAAAACAGGAAACATAACGAAGATAGCGATGTTACTGTCGCTATTCGCTACATAGAGCAAATTAGAAAGTGAAAGAATCTTCGATTTTCGATACAATGATGATTTAGTTATATAAAAATGGGTATAGGTACAATTTCATAACAAAAAAAAAAGAATTTGTAACTAATGTCATTTATTTGCTTAAAGTGATGCTAAAATTTCAAATACTTTAGGGTATTTTTAGTGGTGCTCTAAATATTATCTCTATATTTTACTCCAAATTTGGAAGATTCAATTTTTTTCTATTTCTTAGAATATGATTTTTTCTTTACAAAATAGTCTTTTAACTTGTATTATATTATTATTTTAAATCTAAAAAAATTTGAGATAATTATTATTTATACCCACTTCTCAAACGTATTCATCACAAATACCTAGGGATGTGACTTTGGGTAAAAAAAACCCGGCCTGACCCAAACCCAAAATAAACCCGTCCAGAAAAAACCCAAAATAAAAAAACCCAATAAGACTTTAAGTCTTATTAAGACTACCCAGAAAAAACCCAGTAATATATGAGTTTTATATGGGTACCCACATATAAAAAGAGAAAGAATTATAATAGTAGAAATAATTCAAAATATGAGAGAGTAAAAAAAAAAGAGAGAAAATAAACAATAGGAGAGAAAGTAAAAAGAGGTGAGAAAGTAAAAAGAGGAGAGAGAGTAAAAAGAGGAGAGAAAGTAAAAAGAGGAGAGAGAGTAAATAGAGGAGACAGAGTAAAAAGAGGAAATAGAGTAAAAAGAGGAGAGAGAGTAAATAGATAAGAGAGAAAAAAAAAAGAGAGTAAAAAGAGTTAAAAAGAGGAGAGAGAGTAAAAATAGTTATGAAAATGAGAGAGATTAAAAAGAGTTAAAAAGAGGAGGGAAAATAAAAAGAGAACAGAGTAAAAAGAGAGAGAATAAAAAGAGGAAAGAAAGTCAAAAAGAGGAGAGAAAATAAAAAAGAGAAGAGAGAGTAAAAAGAGTTGAAAAAAGGAGAGAGAGTAAAAAGAGTAAAAAAGAGGAAAGAGAGTAAAAAAGAGAAGAGAAAGTAAGAAGAGTTAAAAATAGAAAAGAGAGTAAAAAGAGTTAAAAAAAGGAAAGAGAGTAAAAATAGTTAAAAATAGGAGAGAAAGTAAAAAAAAAAGAGTAAAATGAGTTAAAAAGGGGAGAGAGAGTAAAAAAGTTAAAAAGAGCAGAGAAAGTAAAAAAAATTAAAAATGAGAGATGGAATAAAAAAGAAAAGAGAAAGTAAAAAGAGAAAAAAAAGTAAAAAGAGGAAAAATAATAAAAAATGGGAGAGAGTAAAAAGAGAAGAGATAGTAAAAAGAGGAAAGAGACTAAAAAAAGAGATAATAAAAAGAGAATAGAGGGTAATAAAAGAAGAAAGTAAAAAAAAAATACAAAAAGAAAAAAGTTAAAAAGTAAAAAAGATGATAGAATAAAAAAATATAAAGAATAAAAAAGAGGAGAAAACATATAATTGAAAGCTCATTAGGTACCCGTTACCCAATGAGTATACCCGAAAAAAATCTATTTGTTATGGGTAATACCCGATTAGAGCCGAATTATTTTTTGTTATTGAAATAAAACTTTAGGCTTTTATTTTTTTTCTCGGTTTTGGATATCCAATAGATAAAAACCCAAAAATAACATCCCTACAAATACCCACTTCACCTATTTTTTCTCTTCTACCAACCCCCATATTTCTCTCTCGTGTACATAAATTCTTTTGCTCCTGCGCCTTTTCTTATCTCCGCACCTCCGACCTAATTTTTCTCTCTCTATCTGTTTTTTTTTTTTCTTACTTTCCTGTACTCAATCAAAAATGTCTCGTATTATATATTTATTTCCATTGGCAGATGTAAACACTTTATTTAATGTCATGCCACCCTATAGACTGTCAATATACTGATCCGGACATCTTCACTATAATAAGTATTCATTATATTGACATGGACAGATTTCTCACATGGTCTATTATGATATTGGCATGCGAGTGGACGAGAAAAATGTTAGTGCCAGTGATACATGGACATAGAGAATAAAAATAACAACGTGAGAGTAATGTCATTGATATATATCCCGACATGGTCTAATTCTTTGTAATGTGACATATATATATATTTGGACAATGATACTGACATATAAATTAACATGGAGAAATCTGATGAGTGGAAATGATAAATTTATCTTTGTAAAGACTATGTAGTATATGGACAAGAACAATGTTATTGCTATAATTATAAAAGAGTAAATTAAAGCAACATGATAGCGAAAACACTTTTATAAAGACTATGTAGTATATGGACAATAACAATGTTCTTGCTATAATTAAAATATTATTGTTCCAATAATTTACTCTATTTTTTATTCTATATTGGAGTAACACTTTTTATTCTTCTACTTTGGAGTGGGACTTTTTCTCTTTTACAAATTCTTTTTAAAAAATTTCACTACAAGAAAGCAACACTGATTCTGACAGTGATTCCGGTCAGTAACCATCGGTAAAACGCAATCTCCGACACTAATTTACGAATTCGGGATGGTCGGTTTAAGATGGTCGGAAACCATAAACCCGTCAGTAGTGGACGGAAACGTGCTGTCGGAGAACGTCGGGGAGAGGACGCCGAGAGATGTCGGTGATTGTCGGACCTTAGCTGTCGGTGATGGTCGGAAACGAGGCGTCGGAGAACGTCGGAAACGTGGCGTCGGAGGTATTAGGAATGTTCCGACCACTTCCTACAACCACGTTATTAGAATAAAAAATAAATAATATATATTATATTAAAAATAAATTACATTTATTAATTAGAAATAAATAATATATATTATATTAAAAATTAAAAATAAAAATAAAATTAAAAATTATATTATATTAAAAATAAAAAGATAAAAGAGTTTAGAAATTATAGATGTTAATTACAAAATAAGAAGCTAATTACGCGATGATGTAAAACTCATAAAATCTTCGCGGAATTTAGCGAATTCCTGCATCTGACGCTCCATCTCCCGCAATTTGGCGTTGTTCTCCTCTGCCTGACGCTCCATCTCTTCTTGTTTCAACCGCATCTGATTGAATTGCTCACGTTCTGACGGTGTCAAGGAACTGTGTGTGAGACGAGCCGGGACACCATCAGATGTAACTAGATTGCCAAGACCGAAGACACGGCCTTTGGTACGCGGAGTGGACTGCAGAAAAGAGAAAATTTAAAGTAAAAGTGATTAAAATAATTAAAAAAATTATTTTACCTCAATGACGAGCTGATCGATTTCCTCCCGCATAAGCTGGGTAGAACTACCCTCGCCCTCTTGACTGCGCTGCGATAGGATTTCGGTGGTCTTCCGCCTCACCGTCTCAAGAACACTGAGAACCTTCTTGTCCTCTACCCGCTTCGTCTGCTTGTTTGTATGTGTGTCCTTCATTAGGAGGAATAAATCAGGCTCTTCACCAAGCTGAGAAGCCTACAAAACATATTTCAAAGTTGTAGTTAATTTAAAAATATTACTTGTAATTTATTTAAGTAACTTACCAGGACACGTGAACGCTCCTCGAAAGTCTGAGCCCCGTTGTTATGGGTCGCAACTCCTAATCTGCCGCGGTTGCTGTTCCGGTTGAGGGAGTTTCTTGTTGAGACCTTCTTGGTGTCCTCGTGCTCCCAATATGCTATGAATTGTTGGAAAAGTTTCGGGCTACAACGGGGATGTTGTTTCTTTCCTGCCTTCCAAGCTTGTTTCCATTCATGTATGTTGTTCTTGTACGAAGTGCGGCACTGTTTATCGAACTCAGCTCTCACCCGAGGAGTGAGCTCGACGTCCCAATTAAAATCTTGCTGAAAAAAAAAATACATAATTAAAACATATTTAATTCCAATATGTAAAATAAATATGTAGAATAAACATGTGTAATTGAACAGTTAATTTAGAATACAATTACCATGAAATATTTGAACCAACTCTCTTGCAATTCCCGCGGGAAGTCATTGTAGCGGGGATAAGCCTGGGGTAACTGATGCTGAATCATTTTAAGAATAGCCTTCTTAATACCTTTTTCATACCGAAACCTGACAAATATTTAGTACACATTAGGAGTCTAAATATATTAATTAAATGTAATCTATAAAATAAATAGAAAAATATATATAAATAAATAGAAAAAAAACGCACCAAGAACCTCCGTTTGGGTCGAGTACGGTGATATGACGACGGCCTTCTGCAGTGAGAAGTTGTTCTATTGTAAGGTGTGCCACAGAACCCTGCGGTTGAGATTCTTAGGGAGATGGTTGACCAGGACTCGGACTCTGTGTCTGGTCCGAGTCAACGACACCGTGTAGGTGTCGTTGAAAGTCATTGTAGGTAGACCTGTCAAACAAAAAAATTCTCGGAAAACTATATATACTTTGACATATATATATATATATATATAAATTTTTGTTTTTTCGACATATAATTAGTATATAACTTTATCTAATTGTACTTAATTTTAGCAAGTAACATTTACTAAATTTTATCTAATTGTACTAAATTTTAGCAAGTTAATTGTACTAAATTTTAACCCATTAACTTATTTTTTAAAAATATCGCAAATATCGCAAATTTCGCAAATTTCACAAATTTTACTTAAATACTAATGTAATATTTCCGACTAATACGTAATTAATTATATAATTAAGTTTAAAATGTAGTATATAATTAAGTGGTTAACTAAATTTTATATGTAATTAAGTATATAAATATATATGTAATTGTGTATATAAATAAGTATATAAATTTGTATATAATTGTTGAATGTATAGATGTATGTATAGGTTTGATGGTGAAATGGTGAAGGGGTGAAATGGAGATGCGATTTGCGAAATCAACCACCTTCAAACCATCCGACCAACCAAACAACCTAACTCTCAACCTATTTTGCTCAAATTCGCAACCTATTTTGCTAAAATCCGTTACCTATTTTGATCAAACTCTCAACCCATTTTTGCTAAATCAAGGAAATCGCGTAAAGAGTGAAGAGAAGAGAGAAGACTTACATGTAGAGGTGGCGGAAGCGGTGGCGGAAGCGGTGGCGGAGGCGTCGTCCCTGATCGGCTCAAGTCGGCTTCGAGATGCTCTGCACAATCGCGAATGGAGAAGAAAGAGACGGAGAAGATGATTAAATGTCGGAATTTGTAGGTAGTGGTCGGAAACCGTCGGATAGCGTCCCTTCAACTTCCAGGAGACGCTTCGTTGCCCCTGATTTTGCCGCTTAGTTTTGCCACCTCCTTTTCACCGGTCGGAGGTCGTCGGTAAATTTTCGACCGGTTCCTACAGGTTATTGTAATTCTAAATTAAGTTTAATTGAAAAAAATGTTAGTGTAAAACCAGCAATAGTTAAGTTTATTTTTAATTGGGTTTTGAATAAATCAAAAGTTTGTTCTTGTGAAAGAATTATTATCTTTATTATGTCAATTATATATTGTCTTTATTATGCGAAATTTCCAGCTAAATAATTCATGAAAATAAGTCATTAAATTTCCAGCTAAATATATTGTTTTTATTATGCGAAATTGCTACAAACACCTTATGTCGAGGCAGAATCAAATTCATTCGAATCATCCGTAGAACTCTCGGGTGAATCATCCCCGAACTCTGTAATGTAGTCTTCCGAGTCGTCATGAACCGTTGCGTCTGGTTGTTCGGTTATATCTACAGAAAGGTCAATACCAAGTTCAATACCAAGTGATCCAAGTATTCCCGGCCTCGCCTGCTGCATGGGATCATGTTCTGATGGTCCATGGAGTCTTCCTCGTGGGTTTATGGATGCCACCGTAATCCAATTGTTTCTTCTGTTGGAGAGTTGTGGGTATGGTAGATAGCATACTTGATCTGCTTGTAACCCTAAAATGAAAGGATCGTATTTTTGAAGCTTACGCCTACAGTTAATAGACGTAACACCGAACTCATCGACACGCACACCTGTTCTGATTGTCGGGTCATACCAATCACAGTTGAGCATTGCAGCGGCAGTTCGCTCGTTCTGATATAGCCTTTTCAACCTTTCGGCTAATGGCAAATACCACATCCGCTTGTATGGGACCCGATTTCTACCATATGTTTCCTGAAACCGAGGTTTACGACAAAATCTACATTGCACCTTATCTGAATCCTCTCTCCAGTATATCATACAATTATCCGTACATACATCTATCATCTCATACGGTAACCCAAGTCCGGCTACCAGTTTCTGAACCTCTGTGTACGAACTAGGAGCAATATTATCTTTAGGTAGACTCCGGCTAAACAAATTAGCTATCGCATCAACACATGTCTCTGTTAAATTGTAGTCTGTCTTGATATTCATCAAGTCAGTTGCAGTCGATAACGGAGATATCCCTTCCTCACACCCACCATACAACGGCTTCTTCGCTGCATCCAACATATTATAAAAACTTCGTGCTTCTAGATTTGGCTCTTCCCCTCTATTAATGCCCTCCTCAAAAGCAGACATATTCTCTCTAAATGCATCGTTAACCATCTGAATTGAACCAACTACGTTCTCACCTTCCACTGCCGGTTCGACAACAACACCTCCACCGTAACATTCATTACCACTACTAGCAGTAACCATACATTCACCTTCTACATTCATAGTTCCACCAGTACCTAAACCATTATCTATATTTCCACTAGTACTAGCAAAATTAACCATAGATGGATCTTCTCCGTGCGAGTACCATACTTTATACCCAGGAATAAAACATCTACTATACAAATGGAGCCAAACTTGTCTTACTGAAATAAATCTCATATTTTTGCATTTACGGCAAGGGCAATACATCTTACCTGTTTCGCGCGTAATGCTTTGATTTCCAGCGAACTCCATAAATTGTTTCATCCCATCAGCATACTCTCGGGTGAGTAATCCCGTTTCAGGATCGTTTTTTTCTTGATCCATCCAAGCTCGAAAATATATATTTGACATTTTGTTTGCTTGATACGTTTTCTTGATCACAACATGATCGTGTGTGGTTATATAGGATTAACTTTCCTACCGTTTTCGACCGTTTTCACCTAATTTCGGTTACACTGAAAAATGACATATGGAGAACGTTTTACTTGTCCCGTCGGCAGTTATCGGTAATTAAGTGTGGTCGCTAACAGTCGGTAACAGTAGTGGTCGGTAACGGTCGGTAAATAGAAAAGTTGTCGGAAACGGTCGGTAAGCTTCAGATTACTGTAGTATCGGTGGCCTATTGTCGGTTCGGTTGTCGGACATATAATTGTGTGAGAGGTTGTCGGAGATATTGTCGGAATAGGCGGTCGGTAACGGTCGGTAATGTAATGGTGGTCGGAAGACGTCGGTATTTTCCGACCACAACCGACAACTGTTCTTCTAGTGCAGTATCGGTGGCCAGTTGTCGGTTTCCTTGTCGGAAAATTCCGACAACAACTAAACGGTCGGAAAGGTTGTCGGTTTTACCCCTGTTTTCTTGTAGTGTTTGTACATAAACAAAACTATTTGTATCAATTATGCTTAGTAAAACTATATGTTTTAAACTTATACTAAGATATTTTAAAAACTATTAATCTAGTTAATATTATTGTATTATACAAAACTATATAAACAAAAGAAAAATGCAGAAAAATAAACTATATTGCTACGAACTACGTAGGTTCTCAACTTCTTGAATTTAAAATATTTTAAACTTTAATAATTATTATCAGATCTATAATATTTTCCATAAGATTGGATGATCATTGTCGCATTATATGTTTTGGATGATCATTGTCGTATTGTACCTAATAAATTTTATAAACTGACAAAACTATTACAATATAAATGACTTTATAAAAAAGTTAAAATTTGATAAATTCACAGAATCATTACAATAAATCAATTTATAAAAATGGTTTTGTATTTTATTTGTATTTTTATGGTGTAATGTAATATTATTTAACAATATTTTGAATTTTCAATAATATTCATAATTTTCTAAAGCTATTGTTAAAAACAAATTAAGTGGATGAAATGTATTACTACTAAAACTAAAAATATTTTATTGAAAGTATTTTAATAAACAAAAAAATATGTTTGGATATTATTTTTGAAGTAAAAAATGGAATAATTATTTGGAAGAAAAAGAAAGAGTATTAAAATATGGAGGAATGGGTTGGAACAGGTTAGAATGCATACTTAAGCAATGATTACAACCCTAAGTCTCACTAGCTACTACATATATGATGCTTTTGTTCATTTTACTCCAACACACAAAGCTTGCCTTGAACCAAATCCACTTGGACAGGAACGACTACGAAATCTTCATCCCACAACATGCATACGCTGCAATTCTAGCTCGAAACATATTGAGTTTGGTGGCAAGACCTCTTAATCTCTGATAGAGTTTAACTATGGTAAACCATAATTTCTTATTCTTGATCTCTGTAAATTTTCAATTACAAACACAGAAATGCCAAAAGATCCCAAATTCACTATCTGAATTTGGTTTATAATCTCTTTACAAAATCGTAGAATCAAAACAGACTTGTGACGTGGCTGACAACACACTACTTCCAATCACAGCACGTCACGTCAACACTCTTCTAACGGTGGTATCTAAGTAAGTATTTAACTTAAAAAATATTAAAATAGTAAAAAAAGTATGATAGAGAAAAAGTTGGGGCTCTTAAAACTATTAAAAATATTTAAAATTCTTAAGTAAGAGAATCATTCAAATATTTTAAAAATCAAAAACACACGTGTAAAAATGTTATTGTTATTGAACCAATTTTTTAAAGAAAATAAAATTTAAATAAAAATTAAAAATTTTGTTAAAATATTAATATTTTTATATTAAGAACTTTAGATCAAAATACAAAGGGTTAAAGATGGTCTTAGGCTTCACTTGAACGCTCTGTTTCTTAACTCTGCAACAGCTAAATCACTTCCATTATCTTCAACAATTCTTTGCTTTCTTGACTCCAGAACCAAGAAATTTTTAATTAAAAAAAAAAGTGAACAGTGAGGAGCCGGGTTCGGCAGAGGAAACCCGCAAGAGATGGCGAACCCGTATTGGCTCCATTTTTTATTTATTTTTTATTTATTTTTATTAATTTTATTTTTTAAAAATCCCTAAGGGAGTCGTGCGAGATGAAAGTGTCATGCACGGTTTGGAGGTAGATTTTTCTTTCATTGTACGTTAGTGTATCATTTGCATCTTTCTGCCTGAAAAAAGAAAAAAAAAATGAGAAACGCCATATACACAACACTTCAAAATACATTTTTATGTATTTTACCCTAATCCAAGATATAGAGCGTTTATTGTTTCTAGATTTGATGTTTCAAGATCATATTACTCCTCTTTATCTCCTAGACGTTTAATCGTTTTGGTTTGTTTTAAAACGCTAGAGCATTCAATTTATTGTCTCATCTTTTCTTTTTCTTTTTATCCAAAAATAAGTAAATATGCAAGAACATTTTTGTAAGCCATTTCGTTTTTCAAACTTCTTTTTTCTTCTTTTGTTCAACCCTAATTAATTAATTAAGAAAGAGAAAATACAGAGTTTGGTGTGTACAGAGTAATGGCTTCTTTAGCTAACACATCCGCTTCAACATTCTCTGATCGAAACTTTACTCTTCTTTATAAAAATACAATCTTGTTTAGAAGAGAAAAAGAAACTTATATGACGAAAATCCATCGGTACAAGAGCTATGTAAATCGAACAATTGAACTAGTTTAAGACATAAACTCATGAATAAAGGAGTAGAAGATGTTAGCGATGTTGGTGGCGTGAGATGTACGCAAAAGAGGAAGAGAAGGCATAAGTTTATGAACCAAATCCTCAAACAGATTAATCTTAAACCTTTCCCTCGCGAGTCTTAGTGCCTTGCACACCACGATATTCACAAACTCATTCCTCGCTAGTCTTATCAATGTGTCTTCCTTGCATTTCAAGAGCTCCTTACTTACCACAACCATCGTCTTCTCATCTGCCTCTACAAGTTTCTTCACAACCAAGCTTCCATACTTGTTAAACGAGAGCTCAACGCAGTGGCTACTGAGATTGTACATGTTGGACCACACAGTTTCCTGACTCATGCTTGCTTAGGATGAGAGCGTTGTGTGTGAGAAATTCTAGTACATTATGTCTGTAGTATTTATCGTCGTCCATTTCCGTTATAATGTCGTTGAGTGCAATGCAGCCGTATTGATCACACGCTATGTCAAGCGCATTGAAGAGAATGTGCTCGTACATCGTCGTCTTCTTCTCCTTGCCGAAAAGGATCATGGCTTGAATAGCTACGTGTGACGCATATTTATCAGTCATGATGTGGAGAAAGCAGCGCTTGATAGCATCGCAGGAGAGCGCGTCCAAATCATCTGATTTCCCAAGGAGTTTCTGAACGCGTTTCGATCCAAACTTGTTTGTGACGATCGACAAGAAGTAATCAGAATCTGATGTCAGCAAAGACACCATCCTCTGAAGCTGTGTTATGTCTGAGAGGATAGAGTTAAATAGGACAACACCTTCTTCGTTGGTCATGAAGTTGAACAGATCCGCGAGCAAGCGCTTGTCCCTTACGGAGATTCTTCCTTCAGGTCGGAGATGTTCAAACAAGCCCGGAAGTGAGAAGGGTTATCGAATAAACCCATGAATGAAGATTGTTGTTTGATCAACAAAAACAACTCAAGGTTTTAACTTCTATGATTTTGGAAAGTACAAGAGAGATCTTTGGAATGAAAGTGATCTCAAGTAATGATGAGTAGTATTTATAGAAGTGTGGGAAAATAAATTATCGTTTGATGCTGGTAGTTTATAATCTTTATCCTGGATTTTCTAGTCTTTTTGTTACAATTAGTTTGATTTTATCATGTAAAACAATTTGATCAATCAGAATAATTAGTTAAGATTTAATATACAGAATTTTCTGTTCTTTAAGATTCTTTTGGATAAAGTGATACTAAATCTATGAACTTGAGGGAATTTTAAACCCGTCCACATAAGAAATATAATCAAATTAAAAATCAGAATCGATTTACTGTAGAATTTATGAAACAAAACACAATAACATGAAAATTAGTATTAATGAAAAGAAAAATAATGATGACCCCATGCGAGGTGAAACTTGTACAGTATTCTTCACGCTTGTAACATTCCTTAAAGACTTTGTAATTAGGATATGAGATTTTCAGAGATCCCATTAGCTTTTTGGTCTTCTTCTTCTTCATTCATTGAAGCAGCATTGCGTTTGCACCAACATAAATACTCAGGGGCATGCCCATTTTCTCCAATTACCCATGGATGCTCGGACACATTCTTCAGTGTCATTCTCTCGTTTGGATCTGCAGGACCGCCATCAATCCACAAACATTAAAACATAAAAATCTTTACTTTGTAAAGTTTAACTACACCAAAACGGTGGAAATAACTCACCTTTGCAAAGGAGACCTTCTATCAAATCTCTGAGAAGAGGATTCAATCCATCCGGGAGTATCAAAGGGTTGTTAACAATCTGTAAGAGATAAACAGATTACGAGATTTTGAGATAGATTTCTTCAGAACCAATGAAAGGATCGAGCAGATGTAAAACTTACCTTGTCGTAGGTGTCCTGAAGAGTATCAGCAAGAAACGGGTATTGTCCCAATATCATGCAATACAACGTAACTCCCACTGCCCATCTATCTGCAGCTCTGCCACTATACGTTACACCTGATACTGATTTCGATCCCAAAATAAAAAGAAAAGATGTTAACTGATTCTTTATAGTCTAATGAGTTAGGACCAAGCTCAAAGAAGTTAGAAAGGAAGCAGACCTAAACAACATTCTGGAGCAGTGAAGACTGGAGTCCCAGGAGATCGACGCAGTTGATCATCATCATCCTTTAATTACAATACTCAGGTCACCAGATAAATATTAATGAATTATTGAAGACCAAATGATTCAAATACCAATTATTACCTTGAATACTTGGCTGACACTGAAATCTCCTATTTTTACTGTACCACTACTAGTAACCAGTAGATTGTCAGGTTTAATATCCCCGTGAATTACACCCTGTATGAAGAGTGGATTAGGTTAGGTGATGAACCATGAAGCAAGAGAGTCACACTAAATGATGAAGATCATACATGAGCATGAAGATACATCAGGCCAGTAACTATATCCTGCAAATACTTTCTAGCAGTTTTCTCTCCAAGAGCACCCGGGGGTCCAGAACCGTCATAAACCCATTTTCCATCAACGTATTCAAGAACTAGGAGACAACAGAAAGACAAACATTATGATATAAGAGGCTCTTTTCACAGGGAGTAGATATTGAAACAGCAGAAAATAGAAGAGGAAAATGAGTACCCATGTAAAAATGATCAGTTTCAGGGTCATCTATCACCTCAATGAGATTAACGATGTTAGGATGCTCCAGAATTTTCATAATCATAACCTGAAAGTGACGAGATAAAAAGAACATGAACAGAAATTCTCTAAAATGAAATCAATAAAAATACTGTTTAGGAAGACAAAGAAGAAAAAGCAGGATACCTCACGAAGAACATCACTCATAGCAGTCTCTGATGGTGCAACTCTTAGCCTTAATAAATGCGACTTGTGAAACGCCTGGAAATCCAAGTATCAAATCAGAACATGTCAGAAAAACTTAAGCCATATAAGTGACCAATTTAAACAAATTAACTTGTATAAATTGTACTAGATTGAAGGATTATATTTCAAATGGATAACATCATAAACATCAGCTAAAAAAACAAGAAAAGGTTTTCACGAGCTAACAAGGGAAAGTAAACAAGAGCCTTGCCTTAATAGCATAAAACTTGTCGTCAACAGTGCTTCGATATAGTACCTGTTGTAAATGCAAAAGAAAATGTTACGGAATCCAAAGCCCATGGTGCTTTTTGTAGGATACACTTAAGAGGATTGAATAGTATTATGAAATGAGATCCATACTTACCACTTTACCATAGCTACCAGATCCAATTTTACATACACGAACATACTCATTGATTGTCTTGTTACCATCTTCATCCTGACAATCAAACAATAGATACACATGCCATGAGATATTCTAAGAAGCAACAATTATAAATACGCACTTGTTAGGAAAACAATATGGAGATAGGCAGAAGAAGTCGCTTACCTCTCCCCGGATAAGTTCATTAGTTTCTCTCACAGGAATGTGCCTGCAGATTAAACCATTATCTAGTCTATGTTTCAAAATTTCCTCAGATCGTTTAGAGCGGCTCTTCTGCTCTACTTCTTCTTCATCTTCTTCTTCTTCTCCTCTCGGAGTGCTAGTTACATCACTATAATATGAAAATGTATCATCATCATAGGGCTTAGGCGATTGTCGTGTTCTACCGGAAGTGCCAAAGCATCCAAAGCAACCCAAGGTACGGGTGAACAAAAAAGTATCACGAAACATAATCTCTCACGAAACAAATTGCTCTTCAAACTATGAAGAAATATAAAGTGGTTAAGTTAACTGCGGAACCTGTAAAAGAAAAGTGACAACAAGATTAACATCCTGAGTTAAGCATCCAAATAGTATAAACACAAATTCTCTGTACAAATAAAAATCTCACCCTGCTATAAAAGGGGTTTTGAGTGCTTTAAGCCCCGAAGAACTTCACTATTCCAAAGGATGCCATTGCGCAACATGAATAAGACAACTTGAGACAACATCATCACTGCAATCGAAACGCGACATGTCTACAACTGCAACTTTAAAGCAAAACTATATGCTATCTCAAATGTTAGTCTCCTTCACGGGGGGCATTCGTTGACTGCATAGCCCTAATTGTTAAGAGCTGCACAGCTTCAACAGCCGCCAATAAAGTCAAGATGAACTCCAAGGTTTCTGCAAAGCAATAAAGGTCTAACTTTTCATCGCATAGTGGGTATTTTGATTCTTGCAAAAAGGTTATACTTTTTCAATCCAAATGGTCAACTCACATGAACCAAACGATCAATATCAATAGTTTACCCACCAAAGACAGATGGCTTCAAATTCACATAAATTACAAAACCAGAATCTCCCTAAAGTTCGGGAAAAAAAAACGAAAAAGAAAAAAACTAATTTTGAAATAGGATGCAGCAGAATCAACCCACGAAAATATGAAGAAAGGCAAGGACAATTCATCAGGAGATCCAAGTATACGACAATGGAAAATATAATCAGAAAACAAAAAAGTCCAATCAATTGAAGGAATGAGCAAGAATCTTACATTAAAGCTGATTTGGATCGGAGCAGAGGAAGATAATAAGAAAAACGTGAAGGGCTTCAACGTCGTGCGAAGACCAGAGCTTCGAAGCCTTCGATCGAGAATCTCTTTCCCTTCGCTGTTTCTTTTTTTGGGGTTTATATTCTTCTTTCTATTCTTCTGTAAAAGAAAGGACTTTCATATTAAAACGTTATTACCAGCTAAGATGACAAAAACCTAACTTAATCCATTGGTTCTCTAATGGTAAAATAACAATATACAAATACAAACACTAAAATATGGACTATATTATTTTGGGAAAATATACAATTTTATTTGAGAAAAGTTAAATCTCCTACATATATATAATAATGTTTTATATTTGGAATTTTTTTAAACATAATTAATTTTTTAAAATATAAATTTTTGTCTATCCCCTTTCTTTCCTTTTTAGTTTGTCTCTCTCGTTTTGAAATGTAATTTGGACGCAGTTTGAAAAGAAAAAATAGACTTCGGTCTATGAGATTGTTTCGACGCACACCACTGCCGCATGGCCTGCCGCTGTCATCATTTGTCATTCCTACAGTTTCATTCTTGATTTGCATCTTGCATTGGGGTTAAGAAGGTTAATTGCAAAATCAATTTTGAGCTTGAAATTGATAATTTTTCTTTGGTTATTTGGTAGAATCTGACTCAAATAAGACTTGAAATTGGCAATAATCGGAATGAATATGCTGAAACATAGTTCATTATAGATTATAATTGCCTAAACGATCAAATCTGAGTTGATATGAGTTGATTTTCGCGATAGTTAAACTAGTAAAACTCAATCATTTATACGTTAATGAATCAGTTATACATTACAAAATCAGTTACACATAATTAGCTATACGTTATAGAATCAGTTTTCTGTCCTTTTTTGCAGGAACACTGTCGTAGCTTCATTCTTGTTTTATCTCATTGGAAGCATCTCATTGGAAGCAGCTTCATTCTTGCTTTGCATCTTCCCATTGGACTTGAGAAGAGATTTTGGCATAATATTTTTTGAGCTTGAAATTGAAAATTTTGTTATTTTGTTATGCTTATTGAGATGCTTATTTGGTAGAATTTGGGTCGAGTATGAATGTATGGGCTGAAACATAGTGTTATGTATTTTTGAACTGCCTAGACGATCCAATATGTGTTTTAGATAAGTATATTTCGTGATAGTGATAGGTAAACTAGTAAAACTCAATCAGTTATACATAACTGAATCAATTTTTTTGTTTGTTTTAGCAGGACATTATGATCGACAAAGTCATGATATGGTTTAAATGCAATGACCGCGTTAGTTGTATATTTATGAGCACACAGTAGAGGATATCACTTTGTCGGTGATAGAAGGTTGTCTATATGAGAGGCTTGGTTTAGATTAAAATAAAGTTATATTGCAATTGCGTTTCTATCGACCTACGGTTAGAGATGAGGTTGAAGTGACTATCTGCGACAATGTGGATGTGTGTGGTGATCTAGCCTATATTGATGTATGTAATTGTAGTACGGCAACATTGCTCGTGGATGTCATAACTAGATTGGAATAACCTGAGAAAAGAATGTCGTAACAAGTGTCGAGAGCAGTCCAAAGTTTTGTTGGTTGTAATAATGGTGAGAGAGTAGCAACTGTTATTACTATTGTATTCTCCACCAGTTAGAGAGGATGAAATCAAACCACAAGATGGAAGGGTGGATATGAGGTTTGAGAGATCGAATATTGGTGATGTCTATGTACAACTTCCACCAATTGTATAGAGTAGTCAGTTTGTAGAGGAATGGGAAGACGGTTTGGGTTTGAACTTGCATCAAGAATTTGAAGATAATAAGACATTGCAAGAAGTTGTGGATAGCGGATCATTTGTCAACAACTTTTGTTTTGCTATAAAAGGATATGAACCTTGTCGGTTGTGGATTGAATGTAAGAAAGAAGGCTACAAATGGGGTGTACGAGCATCAAAGATTATATATATGGATATTTTCG
The DNA here is from genome assembly GCA_023374145.1 of Lepidium sativum. Classification (NCBI taxonomy): domain Eukaryota; kingdom Viridiplantae; phylum Streptophyta; class Magnoliopsida; order Brassicales; family Brassicaceae; genus Lepidium; species Lepidium sativum. Next base: position 1,134 of record JAKUCM010001285.1, on the reverse strand, counting down.
GGATTATAAAGTACACAAATATGCATACATGCTCTGCGGCTAGTGAGAGCGAGAGTAGTGGCATAAAGAGGCATTGCACATCAAAAATAGCTGCAAGTCTTTTGCAAAAGGATTTTCATGGACAAATGAACGTTTCAACTCCTAACGTTATCATGGGTCTTATGAAGACAAAACTTGGCGTGAGTATATCATACTCCACGGCGATAGGGAGAAAACTTGCCATTGATAGGCTGTGTGGCATTCTGGAAGAAATAATACATTCATATTTGTACGAGTTACAAAAGGTAAATGCGGGTACAATAATACGGGTGCAAGTATATGAGAATGGAAGTTCAACTACATTTTCATAGCTTTGGGAGTTAGCATTGAGGGATTCAGGAAGATGAGGAAAGTGGTTATTGTAGATGCAACATTCCTCAAAAACGGATATGGTGGTGTATTAGTTTTTGCCATAGTTTGAGATCCTAAGCGGCAACATTATCCAATTGCGTATAGTGTACTCGATGGAGAGAACAATGCTAGTTAGACATGGTTTTCCAAACTTTAAAGACAGTTATATCAGATTCTTCTGAATTGGTATTTGTAAGTGACAAGAATGCAAGGCTCATCGACACCATAGGTAATGTGTATCCAGAAGCCCATCACGGGTAGTGCATATGGCATATGTCACAAAATGTTAGAGCTCATGCTTCTAATACCAACAACATTATAGTTGGTTGAAAATTCATGCATTGTAGTAGACAATACATAATTGATGATTTTAACTCTGAATATAGTTTGTTTGTGAGTGAATTCATGTCTGCAACCATATATTTGGACAAGAGTATTGTGAAGGAAAAATGGGCTAGGTGTGTCTTTCTGGGAGAAAGCTACAATATCGACACAAGCAACAATGTGGAATCTATGAATAATGTGTTTAATGAAGCAAAGAAGTTATCTCTAATACCCATGCTTAATACAATCCTCAAAACATTTTCGAAGTGGTTTAGTGATCGTCGGATGGAGACAAAGAAAGGTACAATCAAAAACATATTGGTGTCGTATGTGGAGAACCTAATGCATGATTAATGGGCTGTTGCCGAGAGTTTGATTGTGATGGAAATAAACACCTTTGAATTCGATGTTGTTGGTAGT